>JAPDOI010002061.1:0-92483 GCA_029168955.1 Aplectana chamaeleonis | reverse complement strand
CGCCACGCGCAGTGGAAAGTGTGCGATACTCGACTGGAAGTGCGCCACGCGCTGTGGAAAGTGTGTCGGGACCACGACTGGAGAAGTGCGCCACGCCGCCAGTAGAAAGGTAGGTGTGCTGATACTCGACTGGAAGTGCGCCACGCCGCTGTGGAAGGAGGTGTGCGGGACCCGACTGGAGTGCGCCACGCGCTGTGGAAAGTGTGATCGGCACCTGACTGGGAAGTGCGCATCGCGCTATGTGGAAAATGTGCGGAACCCCACTGGAGGTTATGCCACGCGCCCTGGAATGTGTGCGTGACCCAGACTGGAAGTGCCACTTCACGCGCCGTGGAAAGTGTGCGGGACCCGACTGGAAGTGCGCCGCTCGCCGTGGAAAGTGTGTCGTGACCTGACTGGAAGTGCGCATCGCACGGCTATGTGGAAAAAGTGTGGCCGGGACCCCGACTGGAAGTGCGCCGCGCGCTGTGGAAAGTGCTGTCCGGACCCGACCGGAAGTGCGCCACGCGCCGTGGAAAGTGTGCGGGACCCGACTGGAAGTGCGCCGCTCGCCGTGGAGAAGTGTGCGAGGACCCCACTGGAAGTGCGCCGCTCGCGCCGTGGAAAGTGTGTCGGACCCTGTTTGGAGTGCTAGCCACGCTATATGGAAGGGTGTGCGAGACCCGATGAGTGCGCCACGCACCGTGGAAAGTGTGCGGGACCCACGGCTGGAGGAGTGCGCCACTCGCTAAGTGAGAATTAGTGTCTGGACCTGACTGGAGAGTGCGCAACGCGCCGTGGAAAGGTATTGTGCGGGACCCGTTGCCTGGAGAGTGCGATACGCGTTGTGGAAAGTGTGTCGGACCCCGACTGGAAGTGCGCCACTCGCCTGCCGTGGAAAGTGTATTCGGACCTGACTGGAAGTGCGCCACGCTATGTGGAAAGAGTGCGGGACCCGAGTTGAAGTGCGCCACGCGCCGTGGAAAGTAGTGTGGGACCTGAATGGAAGTGCTCCACGCGCCGTAGAAAGGGTACGGAACCCGAGGTGGAAGTGCGCCACGCGCTGTGGAAGAGTGTGCAGGACCCGACCGGAAGTGCGCCACGCGCCGTGGGAAAAGTGTGCGGGACCCGACTGGAAGTGCGCAACTCGCCGTGGAAAGTGTGTCCGGACCCCACTGAAAGATGTGCCACGCTATGTGGAAAATGTTGCGTGACCCGACTGGAAGTGCGCCACGCTATGTGGAAAAAGTGCGGGACCCGAGTTGAAGTGCGCCACGCGCCGAAGAAAGATGTGCGGGATCCCGACTGGAAGTTGCGCCACGCGCTGTGAAAAGGGTGCCGGGACCCTAACTGGAAGTTGCGCCACGCGCCGTGGAAAGTGTGCGGGACCCAGCTGGAAGTGCGCCACGCTATGTGGAAAAACTGCGGGACCCGAGTTGAAGTGCGCCATGCGCCGTAGAAAGGATGTGCCGGAATCCGACTGGAGAGTGCGCCACGCTGCTGTGGAAAGGGTACGGGACCTAACTGGAAGTGCGCCACGCGCAGTGGAAAAGTGCCCAGGACCCGAGGTTGAAGTGCGCCGCTCGCCGTGGATAGTGTGTCGGACCCCACTGGAAGTGCATCGCCAGCACGCTATGCAGAAAGCGTGCGAGACCCGACTGGAAGTGCGCCACGCTATGTGGAAAGTGTGCTGGGACCCGACTTGAGAAGTGCGCCACGCTCCGTAGAAAGTGTGCCGGATGCGACTGGAAGTGCGCCACGCGCTGTGGAAAGTGCAATGTGGGACCCGACCGGAAGTGCGCCACGCGTTGTGGAATGTATGTGCGGGACCTGACTGGAAGTTCTGCGCCGCGCAGTAGAAAGGATGCGGGACCCGACTGGAAGTGCGCCACTTGCCGCCCCAGCGGAAAGTGTGTCGAGACCCCACTGGAAGTGCTCACCACGCTATATGGAAAGTGTGCGAGACCCGACTGGAAGTGCGCCACGCGCCCGTGGAAAGTGTGCGGGACACTGACTTTGGAAGTGCGCCACTCGCACCTGTGGAAAGGTGTGCGATACTCGACTGGAAGTGCGCCGCGTCGCCGTGGATGGTGTGTCGGACCACTGGAAGTGCGCCACTATGCAAGCGTATTGCGAGACCCGACTGGAAGTGCGCCACGCTATCGTGGGAAAGTGTGCGGGACCCGACTTGAAGTGCGCCACGCGCCGTAGAAAATTATATTGCCGGATTGCGACTGGAAGTGCGCCACGCGCTGTGGAGAAGTGTAATGTGGGACCCGGCCGGAAGTTGCGCCACGCGTTGTGGAGATGTGTGCCGGGACCTGACTGGAAATGCTTGCCACGCGCAGTAGAAAAGTGTGTGTCGGACCTACGGCTGCAAGTGCGCGCATCGCGCCGTGGAAATGCCGGGACCCGACTGGAAGTGCGCCACGCGCTGTGGAAGAGATGTTGTGGGACCCGACTGGAAGTGCGCCGCACGCCGTGGAAAGTGTGTGCGGGAACCTGAATGGAAGGTGCGCCACGCGCCGAAGAAGAGAGTGCGGGACCCAACTGGAAGTGCGCCACGCGCTGTGGAAAGTGTGCGGGACCCGACCGGAGGTGCGTCACGCGCCGTGGGGAGTGTGCGGAACCGGACTGGAAGTGCGCCACTCGCCGTGGAAGAAGTGTGTCGGACCCGACTGGAAGTGCCTGCCACGCTATGTGGAAAGTGTGCGTGACCCGACTGGAAGTGCGCCGCTGTTTGAGAAAAGTGTGCCGGACCCGACTGAAGGTGCGCCACGCGCCGTAGAAAGGGTGCGGGACCCGACTGGAAGATGCGCCACGCACCGTGGAAAGTGTGGGATTGATTGGAAGTGCGCCACGCGCTGTGGAAAGTGTGTCGGACCCACTTGGAAGTGCGCCACGTGACGTAGAAAGGTGTGGGACCCGAATGGAAGTGCGCCGCACGCGCCGTAGAAAGGGTGCGGGACCCGACTGGAAGTGCGCCACGCGCTGTGGAAAGTGTGCGGGACCCCGACCGGAAGTGCGCCACGCGCCGTGGAAGGTGTGCCCGGGACCCGACTGGAAGTGCGCCACTCGCCGTGGAAAGTGTCTCCGGACCCCACTGGAGGGTGTCGCCACATATGTGGAAAGGCTGTGCGTGACCCGACTGGAAATTGCGCCACGCTATGTGAAAAAGTGCGGGACCTAGTTGAAGTGCGCCACGCGCCGTAGAAAGTGTGCGGGATCCGACTGGAAGTGCGCCACGCGCTGTAGCGAAAGGAATTGCGGGACCCGACTGGAAGTGCGCCACGCGCAGTGGAGAAAGTGTGCGATACTCGACTGGAAGTTGCGCCACTCGCCGTGGAAAGTGTGTCAGGACCCCACTATGGAAAATGCGCCACGCTTCTCCTGGAAAGTGTGCTGCCGAGACCCGACTGGAAGTGCGCCACGCGCCGTGGAAAGTGTGCCGGGACCCGACTGGAGGTGCGCCACGCTATGGAAAGTGTGCGTGACCCGACTGGAGAGTGCGCCGCACTATGTGGAAAAATGTGCGGAACCCCACTGGAGGTGCTCTGCTAACACGCTATGTGGAATGTTTCCGAGACTCCAGTGCTCAGTGCGCCACGTAATGTGGGAAAGGGTGCGGGAACCTGACTGGAGAGGAAGCTTGCGCCACGCGCCGGCGTAGAATGTGTGCGGGACCCGACTGAAGTGCGCCACGCTAGTGGAAGGTGTGCGGGACCCGACTGGAAGTGCGCCACGCGCCCTGGAATGTGTGCCGGGACCTGACTGGAAAGTGCGCCACGCGCAGTGGAAAGTGTGCAGGATCCGACTGGAAGTGCGCCACGCGCTGTGGAAAGAATTGCGGGACCTGACTGGAAGTGCGCCACGCGCAGTGAAAGTGTGCGATACTCGACTGGAAGTGCGCCGCGCGCCCTGGCCGGAAGAGATGTGCGGGACCCGACTGGAAGTGCGCCACGCGCTGTGGAAAGTGTGTCGGACCTGACTGGAAGTGCGCATCGCGCCGTGGAAAATGCGTGGGAGCCGACCGGAAGTGCGCCGCTCCGTGGAAAGTGTGCGGGACCCGACTGGAGTGCGCCACGCTATGTGGAAAGTGTGTCGGACCCGACTGGAAGTGCGCATCACGCGCCGTGGAAAATGTGCGGGAGCCGAGTGGAAGTGCGCCACGCGCTGTGGAAAGGTGTTGCGGGACCTCGACCGGAAGTGCGCCACGCGCCGTGGAAAAGTGTGCGAGACCCGACTGGAAGTGCGCCACTCGCCGTGGAAAGTGTCCGGACCCCACTGGAAGTGCGCCACGCGCCGTGGAAAGAGTGCCAGGGCCTGACTGGAAAGTGCGCCGCACCGTGGAGAAGGTGTGCGGGACCCGATTGGAAGTGCGCCACGCGCTGTGGAAAGTGTGTCATTACCCGACTGGAAGTGCACGCAACTCGCCGTGGAAAGTGTGTCGGACCCACTGGAAGTGCGTCACGCTATGTGGAGAGTGTGTCGTAACCACGACTGGAAGTGCGCCACGCTATGTTGGAAAAAGTGCGGGACCCGAGTTGAAGTGCGCCACGCGCCATTAGAAGGGTGCGGACCGAATGGGAGTGCTCACGCGCCGTAGAAAGGTACCAGAACCCAGTGGAAGTGCGCCACGCGCTGTGGAAAGTGTGCGGGACCCGACCGGAAGGTGCGCCACGCGCCGTGGAAAGTGTGCGGGACCCGACTGGAAGTGCGCAACGCTCGCCGTGGAAAGTGTGTCGGACCCACTGAAAGTGCGCCACGCTATGTGGAAAGTGTGCGTGACCCGACTGGAAGTGCGCCACGCTATGTGGAAAAAGTGCGGGACCCGAGTTGAGAGTGCGCCACGCGCCGAAGAAAGTGTGCGGGGATCCGACTGGAAGTGCGCCACGCGCTGTGAAAAGGTGCGGGACCTAACGGAAGTGCGCCACGCGCCATTGAAAGTGTGCGGGACGGACTGGAAGTGCGCCACGCTATGTGTGGAAAAACTGCGGGACCGAGGATTGAAGTGCGCCATGCGCCGTAGAAAATGTGCGGAATCCGACTGGAAGTGCGCCACGCGCTGTGAAAAGGGTGCGGGACCTAACTGGAAGTGCGCCACGCTCTGTGGAAAGTGTGCGGGACCCGACTGGAAGTGCGCCACTCGCCGTGGAAAGTGTGTCGGACCTGACTGGAAGTGCGCATCGCGCCATGGAAAATGTGTGGGAGCCGGTGGAAGTGCGCCACGCTATGTGGAAGGAAAGTGTGCAGGACCCGACTTGAAGTGCGCCACGCGCCGTGGAAAGTGTGCGGGACCCGACTGGAAGTGCGCCACGCGCCGTGGAAAGTGTGTGGACCCCACTGGAAGTGCGATCACGCTATGTGGAAAGTGTGCGTGACCCACCGACTGGAAGTGCGCCACGCGCTGTTTGGAAAAAGTGCGGGACCCGACTGGAAGTGCGCCACGCGCCGTGGAAAAGGTGTGCGGGACCTGACTGGAAGTGCGCCACGCACCGTGGAAAGTGTGTCGGACCCCACTGGAAGTGCGCCACTCGCCGTGGAAAGTGTGTCGGACCCGACTGGAAGTGCGCCACGCTATGTGGAAAGGGTGCGGGACCCGAATGGAAGTGCGCCACGCGCCGTGGAAAGGGTGCGGAACCCGAGTGGAAGTGCGCCACGCGCTGTGGAAAGTGTGCGGACCCGACTGGAAGTGCGCCACGCGCCGTGGAAAGTGTGCGGGACCCGACTGGAAGTGCGCCACGCGCCGTGGAAAGTGTGCGGGACCCCACTGGAAGTGCGCCACGCGCCGTGGAAAAGTGTGTCGGACCCGACTGGAAGTGCGCCACGCTATGTGGTGAAAAAGTGCGGGACCCTAGTTGAAGTGCGCCACGCGCCGTAGAAAGTGTGCGGGATCCGACTGGAAGTGCGCCACGCGCTGTAGAAAGGGTGCGGGACCCGACTGGAAGTGCGCCACGCGCAGTGGAAAGTGTGCGGGACCCGACTGGAAGTGCGCCACTCGCCGTGGAAAGTGTGTCCGGACCCCACTGGAAGTGCGCCACGCTATATGGAAAGTGTGCGAGACCCGACTGGAAGTGCGCCACGCGCCGTGGAAAGTGTGCGGGACCCGACTGGAAGTGCGCCACGCGCCGTAGAAAGTGCGCGTGATCCGACTGGAAGTGCGCCACGCTATGTGGAAAATGTGCGGACCCGACTGGAAGTGCGCCGCGCCACGTAATGTGGAAAGGGTGCGGGAACCTGACTGGAAGTGCTGCCACGCGCCGCTGAATGTGTGCGGGACCCGACTGGAAGTGCGCCACTATAGGGAAAGTGTGCGTGACCCGACTGGAAGTGCGCCACGCGCCCTGGAAAGTGTGCGGACCCGACTGGAAGTGCGCCACGCGCAGTGGAAAGTGTGCGATCCGACTGGAAGTGCGCCACGCGCTGTGGAAAGGGTGCGGGACCTGACTGGAAGTGCGCCACGCGCAGTGGAAAGTGTGCGATACTCGACTGGAAGTGCGCCGCGCGCCGTGGAAAGTGTGCGGGACCCGACTGGAAGTGCGCCACCGCTGTGGAAAGTGCGTCGGACCTGACTGGAAGTGCGCATCGCGCCGTGGAAAATGCGTGGACCCGACCGGAAGTGCGCCACGCCCCGTGGAAAGATGTGCGGGACCCGACTGGAAGTGCGCCACTCGCCGTGGGAAAGTGTGTCGGACCTGACTGGAAGTGCGCCACGCGCCGTGGAAAATGTGCGGGACCCGACTGGAAGTGCGCCACGCGCTGTGGAAAGTGTGCGGGACCCGACCGGAAGTGCGCCACGCGCCGTGGAAAGTGTGCGAGACCCGACTGGCGGGACCCGACTGGAAGTGCGCCACTCGCCGTGGAAAGTGTGTCGGACCCCACTGGAAGTGCGCCACGCGCCGTGGAAAGGGTGCGGGACCTGACTGGAAGTGCGCCACGCACCGTGGAAAGTGTGCGGACCCGACTGGAAGTGCGCCACTCGCTGTGGAAAGTGTGCGGGACCCCACTTGAAGTGCGCCACGCGCCGTGGAAAGTGTGTCGGACCCCACTGGAAGTGCGTCACGCCATGTGGAAAGTGTGTCGGTAACCCGACTGGAAGTGCGCCACGCTATGTGGAAAAAGTGCGGGACCCGAGTTGAAGTGCGCCACGCGCTGTGGAAAGGGTGTGGGACCCGAATGGAAGTGCTCCACGCGCCGTAGAAAGGGTACGGAACCCGAGTGGAAGTGCGCCACGCACCGTGGAAAGTGTGCGGGACCCGATTGGAAGTGCGCCACTCGCTGTGGAAAGTGTGTCGGACCCCACTTGAAGTGCGCAACTCGCCGAGGAAAGTGTGTCGGACCCCACTGAAAGTGCGCCACGCTATGTGGAAAATGTGCGAGACCCGACTGGAAGTGCGCCACGCTATGTGGAAAAAGTGCGGGACCCGAGTTGAAGTGCGCGCCACGCGCCGAAGAAAGTGTGCGGGATCCGACTGGAAGTGCGCCACGCGCTGTGAAAAGGGTGCGGGACCTAACTGGAAGTGCGCCACGCGCCGTGGAAAGTGTGCGGGACCCAACTGGAAGTGCGCCACGCTATGTGGAAAACTGCGGGACCCGAGTTGAAGTGCGCCATGCGCCGTAGAAAATGTGCGGAATCCGACTGGAAGTGCGCCACGCGCCGTAGAAAGTGTGCGGGACCCGACTGGAAGTGCGCCACGCGCAGTGGAAAGTGTGCGGGACCCGACTTGAAGTGCGCCACGCGCCGTGGAAAGTGTGTCGGACCCGACTGGAAGTGCGCCACGCTATGTGGAAAGTGTGCGAGACCCGACTGGAAGTGCGCCACGCGCTGTGGAAAGTGTGTGGGACCCGACTGGAAGTGCGCCACGCGTTGTGGAATGTGTGCGGGACCCGACTGGAAGTGCGCCACGCGCAGTAGAAAGGATGCGGGACCCGACTGGAAGTGCGCCACTTGCCGTGGAAAGTGTGTCGGACCCCACTGGAAGTGCGCCACGCGCCGTATGGAAAGTGTGCGAGACCCGACTGGAAGTGCGCCACGCGCCGTGGAAAGGGTGCGGACCTGACTGGAAGTGCGCCACGCACCGTGGAAAGTGTGCGATACTCGACTGGAAGTGCGCCGCGCGCCGTGGATAGTGTGTCGGACCCGACTGGAAGTGCGCCACGCTATGGAGATGTGCTGAGACCTGACTGGAAGTGCGCCACGCGCCGTAGAAAGTGTGGGACCCGACTGGAAGTGCGCCACGCGCCGTGGAAAGTGTGCGTGACCGACTGGAAGTGCGCCACGCTATGTGGAAAATGTGCGAGACCCGACTGGAAGTGCGCCACGCATATGTGGAAAGTGTGCGAGACCCGACTGGAAGTGCGCCACGCGCTGTGGAAAGTGTGCGGGACCCGACCGGAAGTGCGCCACGCGTTGTGGAATGTGTGCGGGACCCGACTGGAAGTGCGCCACGCGCAGTAGAAAGAGTGCGGACCCGACTGGAAGTGCGCCACGCGCTGTGGAAAGTGCGGGACCCGACTGGAAGTGCGCCACACGCCGTGAAGTGTGCGGGACCTGAATGGAAGTGCGCCACGCGCCGAAGAAAGGGTGCGGGACCCAACTGGAAGTGCGCCACGCGCTGTGGAAAGTGTGCGGGACCCGACCGGAAGTGCGGCACGCGCCGTGGAAGGGGTGCGGAACCCGACTGGAAGTGCGTCGCGCGCCGTAGAAAGGGTGCGGGACCCGACTGGAAGTGCGCCACGCGCCGTAGAAAGGGTGCGGGACCCGACTGGAAGTGCGCCACTCGCCGTGGAAAGTGTGCGGGACCCGACCGGAAGTGCGTCACGCGCCGTGGAAAGGGTGCGGAACCCGACTGGAAGTGCGTCGCGCGCCGTAGAAAGGGTGCGGGACCCGACTGGAAGTGCGCCACGCGCCGTAGAAAGGGTGCGGGACCCGACTGGAAGTGCGCCACTCGCCGTGGAAAGTGTGTGGGACCCGACCGGAAGTGCGCCACGCGTTGTGGAATGTGTGCGGGACCTGACTGGAAGTGCGCCACGCGCCGTAGAAAGTGTGCCGGATGCGACTGGAAGTGCGCCACGCGCTGTGGAAAGTGTGCGGGACCCGACCGGAAGTGCGCCACGCGTTGTGGAATGTGTGCGGGACCCGACTGGAAGTGCGCCACTCGCCGTGAAAAGTGTGTCGGACCTGACTGCAAGTGCGCATCGCGCCGTGGAAATGTGTGGGAGCCGACCGGAAGTGCGCCACGCTCTGTGGAAAGTGTGCGGGACCCGACTGGAAGTGCGCCACTCGCCGTGGAAAGTGTGTCGGACCTGACTGGAAGTGCGCATCGCGCCATGGAAAATGTGTGGGAGCCGAGTGGAAGTGCGCCACGCGCTGTGGAAAGTGTGCAGGACCCGACCGAAAGTGCGCCACGCGCCGTGGAAAGTGTGCGGGACCCGACTGGAAGTGCGCCACTCGCCGTGGAAAGTGTGTCGGACCCCACTGGAAGTGCGTCACGCTATGTGGAAAGTGTGCGTGACCCGACTGGAAGTGCGCCGCGCTATTTGGAAAAAGTGCGGGACCCGAGTTGAAGTGCGCCACGCGCCGTGGAAAGGGTGCGGGACCTGACTGGAAGTGCGCCACGCACCGTGGAAAGTGTGCGGGACCCGATTGGAAGTGCGCCACTCGCTGTGGAAAGTGTGTCGGACCCCACTTGAAGTGCGCCACGTGACGTAGAAAGGGTGTGGGACCCGAATGGAAGTGCGCCACGCGCCGTAGAAAGGGTGCGGAACCCGAGTGGAAGTGCGCCACGCGCTGTGGAAAGTGTGCGGGACCCGACCGGAAGTGCGCCACGCGCCGTGGAAGGTGTGCGGGACCCGACTGGAAGTGCGCCACTCGCCGTGGAAAGTGTGTCGGACCACTGGAAGTGCGCCACGCTATGTGAAAATGTGCGTGACCCGACTGGAAGTGCGCCACGCTATGTGAAAAAGTGCGGGACCCTAGTTGAAGTGCGCCACGCGCCGTAGAAAGTGTGCGGGATCCGACTGGAAGTGCGCCACGCGCTGTGAAAAGGGTGCGGACCCGACTGGAAGTGCGCCACGCGCAGTGGAAAGTGTGCGATACTCGACTGGAAGTGCGCCACTGCCGTGGAAAGCGTGTCGGACCCCACTGGAAGTGCGCCACGCTATATGGAAAGTGTGCGAGACCCGACTGGAAGTGCGCCACGCGCCGTGGAAAGTGTGCGGGACCCGACTGGAAGTGCGCCACGCTATATGGAAAGTGTGCGTGACCCGACTGGAAGTGCGCCGCGCGATGTGGAAAGTGTGCGAACCCCACTGGAAGTGCGCCACGCGCATATGTGGAATGTTTGTCGAGACCCCAGTGGAAGTGCGCCACGTATGTGGAAAGTGTGCGGAACCTGACTGGAAGTGCGCCACGCGCCGCTGAATGTGTGCGGGACCCGACTGGAAGTGCGCCACGCTATATGGAAAGTGTGCGTGACCCGACTGGAAGTGCGCCACGCGCCGTGGAAAGTGTGCGGGACCCGACTGGAAGTGCGCCACGCGCAGTGGAAAAAGTGCGGGATCCGACTGGAAGTGCGCCACGCGCTGTGGAAAGGGTGCGGGACCTGACTGGAAGTGCGCCACGCGCAGTGGAAAGTGTGCGATACCGACTGGAAGTGCGCCACGCGCCGTGGAAAGTGTGCGGGACCCGACTGGAAGTGCGCCACTCGCTGTGGAAAGTGTGTCGGACCTGACTGGAAGTGCGCGCATCGCGCCGTGGAAAATGCGTGGAGCCGACCGGAAGTGCGCCACGCTATGTGGAAAGTGTGCGGGACCCGACTGGAAGTGCGCCACCGCCGTGGAAAGTGTGTCGGACCTGACTGGAAGTGCGCATCGCGCCGTGGAAATGTGCGGACCCGAGTGGAAGTGCGCCACGCGCTGTGGAAAGTGTGCGGGACCCGACTGGAAGTGCGCCACGCGCCGTGGAAAGTGTGCGAGACCCGACTGGAAGTGCGCCACTCGCCGTGGAAAGTGTGTCGGACCCGACTGGAAGTGCGCCACGCGCCGTGGAAAGGGTGCGGGCCTGACTGGAAGTGCGCCACGCACCGTGGAAAGTGTGCGGGACCCGATTGGAAGTGCGCCACGCGCTGTGGAAAGTGTGTCGGGACCCGACTTGAAGTGCGCAACTCGCCGTGGAAAGTGTGTCGGACCCCACTGGAAGTGCGTCACGCTATGTGGAAAAGTGTGCGTAACCCGACTGGAAGTGCGCCACGCTATGTGGAAAAAGTGCGGGACCCGAGTTGAAGTGCGCCACGCGCCGTGGAAAGAAGTGTGGGACCCGAATGGAAGTGCGCCACGCGCCGTAGAAAGGGTACGGAACCCGACTGGAAGTGCGCCACGCGCTGTGGAAAGTGTGCGGGACCCGACCGGAAGTGCGCCACGCGCCGTGGAAAGTGTGCGGGACTCAACTGGCAGTCCGCCACGCGCCGTGGAAAGTGTGTCGGATTTAACTGGAAGTGCGCCACGCTCTTTGGAAAGTGTGCATGACCCGACTTGAAATGAGCCACGCGCCGTGGAAAGTGTGCGGGACCTGACTGAAAGCGCGCCACGCGCCCTGAAAGTGTGCGGGATCCAACTGGAAGTGCGCCACGCGCTGTGGAAAGTGTGCGGGACCTAACTGGAAGTGCGCCACGCGCCGTGGAAAGTGTGCGGACCCGACTGGAAGTGCGCCACGCTATGTGGAAAACTGTGGACCCGACTGGAAGTGCGCCACGCGCCGTGGAAAGTGTGCGGGACCCGACTGGAAGTGCGCCACGCGCTGTGGAAAAGGGTGCGGGACCCGACTGGAAGTGCGCCACGCGCAGTGGAAAAAGTGCGGGACCCGAGTTGAAGTGCGCCACGCGCCGTGGAAAGTGTGTCGGACCCGACTGGAAGTGCGCCACGCTATGCAGAAAGCGTGCGAGACCCGACTGGAAGTGCGCCACGCCATGTGGAAAGTGTGCGGGACCCGACTGGAAGTGCGCCACGCGCCGTAGAAAGTGTGCCGGATGCGACTGGAAGTGCGCCACGCGCTGTGGAAAGTGTGCGGACCCGACCGGAAGTGCGCCACGCGTTGTGGAATGTGTGCGGACCCGACTGGAAGTGCGCCACGCGCCGTGGAAAGGATGCGGACCCGACTGGAAGTGCGCCACTTGCCCTGGAAAGTGTGTCGGACCCCACTGGAAGTGCGCCACCACGCCGTGGAAAGTGTGCGGACCCGACTGGAAGTGCGCCACGCGCCGTGGAAAATGTGCGGGACCCGACCGGAAGTGCGCCACGCGCTGTGGAAAGTGTGCGACCCGACTGGAAGTGCGCCACTCGCCGTGGATAGTGTGTCGGACCTGACTGGAAGTGCGCCACGCGCCGTGGAAAATGTGTGCGACCCGACTGGAAGTGCGCCACGCGCTGTGGAAAGTGTGCGGACCCGACCGGAAGTGCGCCACGCGCCGTGGAAAGTGTGCGGACCCGACTGGAAGTGCGCCACGCGCCGTGGAAAGTGTGTCGGACCCGACTGGAAGTGCGCCACGCTATGTGGAAAGTGTGCGTGACCCGACTGGAAGTGCGCCACGCGCTGTGGAAAAAGTGTGTGCGGGACCCGAGTTGAAGTGCGCCACGCGCCGAAGAAAGGGTGCGGGACCCGACTGGAAGTGCGCCACGCGCCGTGGAAAGTGTGTGCGGGACCCGATTGGAAGTGCGCCACGCGCTGTGGAAAGTGTGTCGGACCCGACTGGAAGTGCGCCACGCGCCGTAGAAAGGGTGCGGGACCCGACTGGAAGTGCGCCACGCGCCGTAGAAAGGGTGCGGGACCCGACTGGAAGTGCGCCACTCGCCGTGGAAAGTGTGCGGGACCCGACCGGAAGTTCGGCACGCGCCGTGGAAGGTGTGCGGGACCCGACTGGAAGTGCGCCACTCGCCGTGGAAAGTGTGTCGGACCCCACTGGAAGTGCGCCACGCTATGTGGAAAATGTGCGTGACCCGACTGGAAGTGCGCCACGCTATGTGAAAAAAGTGCGGGACCCTAGTTGAAGTGCGCCACGCGCCGTAGAAAGTGTGCGGGATCCGACTGGAAGTGCGCCACGCGCTGTGAAAAGGGTGCGGGACCCGACTGGAAGTGCGCCACGCGCAGTGGAAAGTGTGCGATACTCGACTGGAAGTGCGCCACTCGCCGTGGAAAGTGTGTCGGACCCCACTGGAAGTGCGCCACGCTATATGGAAAGTGTGCGAGACCCGACTGGAAGTGCGCCACGCGCCGTGGAAAGTGTGCGGGACCCGACTGGAAGTGCGCCACGCTATATGGAAAGTGTGCGTGACCCGACTGGAAGTGCGCCACGCTATGTGGAAAATGTGCGGAACCCCACTGGAAGTGCGCCACGCTATGTGGAATGTTTTCGAGACTCCAGTGTAAGTGCGCCACGTAATGTGGAAAGGGTGCGGAACCTGACTGGAAGCTTGCCACGCGCCGTTGAATGTGTGCGGGACCCGACTGGAAGTGCGCCACGCGCCCTGGAATGTGTGCGGGACCTGACTGGAAGTGCGCCACGCGCAGTGGAAAAAGTGCGGGATCCGACTGGAAGTGCGCCACGCGCTGTGGAAAGGGTGCGGGACCTGACTGGAAGTGCGCCACGCGCAGTGGAAAGTGTGCGATACTCGACCGGAAGTGCGCCGCGCGCCGTGGAAAGTGTGCGGGACCCGACTGGAAGTGCGCCACTCGCTGTGGAAAGTGTGTCGGACCTGACTGGAAGTGCGCATCGCGCCGTGGAAAATGCGTGGGAGCCGACCGGAAGTGCGCCACGCTCCGTGGAAAGTGTGCGGGACCCGACTGGAAGTGCGCCACTCGCCGTGGAAAGTGTGTCGGACCTGACTGGAAGTGCGCATCGCGCCGTGGAAAATGTGTGGGAGCCGAGTGGAAGTGCGCCGCGCGCTGTGGAAAGTGTGCGGGACCCGACCGGAAGTGCGCCACGCGCCGTGGAAAGTGTGCGAGACCCGACTGGAAGTGCGCCACTCGCCGTGGAAAGTGTGTCGGACCCCACTGGAAGTGCGCCACGCGCCGTGGAAAGGGTGCGGGGCCTGACTGGAAGTGCGCCACGCACCGTGGAAAGTGTGCGGGACCCGATTGGAAGTGCGCCACTCGCTGTGGAAAGTGTGTCGTACCCCACTTGAAGTGCGCAACTCGCCGTGGAAAGTGTGTCGGACCCCACTGGAAGTGCGTCACGCTATGTGGAAAGTGTGCGTAACCCGACTGGAAGTGCGCCACGCTATGTGGAAAAAGTGCGGGACCCGAGTGGAAGTGCGCCACGCGCTGTGGAAAGTGTGCGGGACCCGACCGGAAGTGCGCCACGCGCCGTGGAAAGTGTGCGGGACCCGACTGGAAGTGCGCAACTCGCCGTGGAAAGTGTGTCGGACCCCACTGAAAGTGCGCCACGCTATGTGGAAAATGTGCGTGACCCGACTGGAAGTGCGCCACGCTATGTGGAAAAAGTGCGGGACCCGAGTTGAAGTGCGCCACGCGCCGAAGAAAGTGTGCGGGATCCGACTGGAAGTGCGCCACGCGCTGTGAAAAGGGTGCGGGACCTAACTGGAAGTGCGCCACGCGCCGTGGAAAGTGTGCGGGACCCAACTGGAAGTGCGCCACGCTATGTGGAAAAACTGCGGGACCCGAGTTGAAGTGCGCCATGCGCCGTAGAAAATGTGCGGAATCCGACTGGAAGTGCGCCACGCGCTGTGAAAAGGGTGCGGGACCTAACTGGAAGTGCGCCACGCGCAGTGGAAAAAGTGCGGGACCCGAGTTGAAGTGCGCCGCTCGCCGTGGATAGTGTGTCGGACCCCACTGGAAGTGCGCCACGCTATGCAGAAAGCGTGCGAGACCCGACTGGAAGTGCGCCACGCTATGTGGAAAGTGTGCGGGACCCGACTTGAAGTGCGCCACGCTCCGTAGAAAGTGTGCCGGATGCGACTGGAAGTGCGCCACGCGCTGTGGAAAGTGTGTGGGACCCGACCGGAAGTGCGCCACGCGTTGTGGAATGTGTGCGGGACCTGACTGGAAGTGCGCCACGCGCAGTAGAAAGGATGCGGGACCCGACTGGAAGTGCGCCACTTGCCGCGGAAAGTGTGTCGGACCCCACTGGAAGTGCACCACGCTATATGGAAAGTGTGCGAGACCCGACTGGAAGTGCGCCACGCGCCGTGGAAAGGGTGCGGGACCTGACTGGAAGTGCGCCACGCACCGTGGAAAGTGTGCGATACTCGACTGGAAGTGCGCCGCTCGCCGTGGATAGTGTGTCGGACCCCACTGGAAGTGCGCCACGCTATGTAGAAAGCGTGCGAGACCCGACTGGAAGTGCGCCACGCTATGTGGAAAGTGTGCGGGACCCGACTTGAAGTGCGCCACGCGCCGTAGAAAGTGTGCCGGATGCGACTGGAAGTGCGCCACGCGCTGTGGAAAGTGTGTGGGACCCGACCGGAAGTGCGCCACGCGTTGTGGAATGTGTGCGGGACCTGACTGGAAGTGCGCCACGCGCAGTAGAAAGGATGCGGGACCCGACTGGAAGTGCGCCACGCGCTGTGGAAAAAGTGCGGGACCCGAGTTGAAGTGCGCCGCTCGCCGTGGATAGTGTGTCGGACCCCACTGGAAGTGCGCCACGCTATGCAGAAAGCGTGCGAGACCCGACTGGAAGTGCGCCACGCTATGTGGAAAGTGTGCGGGACCCGACTTGAAGTGCGCCACGCTCCGTAGAAAGTGTGCCGGATGCGACTGGAAGTGCGCCACGCGCTGTGGAAAGTGTGTGGGACCCGACCGGAAGTGCGCCACGCGTTGTGGAATGTGTGCGGGACCTGACTGGAAGTGCGCCACGCGCAGTAGAAAGGATGCGGGACCCGACTGGAAGTGCGCCACTTGCCGCGGAAAGTGTGTCTGACCCCACTGGAAGTGCACCACGCTATATGGAAAGTGTGCGAGACCCGACTGGAAGTGCGCCAGCGCCGTGGAAAGGGTGCGGGACCTGACTGGAAGTGCGCCACGCACCGTGGAAAGTGTGCGATACTCGACTGGAAGTGCGCCGCTCGCCGTGGATAGTGTGTCGGACCCCACTGGAAGTGCGCCACGCTATGTAGAAAGCGTGCGAGACCCGACTGGAAGTGCGCCACGCTATGTGGAAAGTGTGCGGGACCCGACTTGAAGTGCGCCACGCGCCGTAGAAAGTGTGCCGGATGCGACTGGAAGTGCGCCACGCGCTGTGGAAAGTGTGTGGGACCCGACCGGAAGTGCGCCACGCGTTGTGGAATGTGTGCGGGACCTGACTGGAAGTGCGCCACGCGCAGTAGAAAGGATGCGGGACCCGACTGGAAGTGCGCCACGCGCTGTGGAAAGTGTGTGGGACCCGACTGGAAAGGCGCCACACGCCGTGAAGTGTGTGCGGGACCTGAATGGAAGTGCGCCACGCGCCGAAGAAAGGGTGCGGGACCCAACTGGAAGTGCGCCACGCGCTGTGGAAAGTGTGCGGGACCCGACCGGAAGTGCGTCACGCGCCGTGGAAAGGGTGCGGAACCCGACTGGAAGTGCGTCGCGCGCCGTAGAAAGGGTGCGGGACCCGACTGGAAGTGCGCCACGCGCCGTAGAAAGGGTGCGGGACCCGACTGGAAGTGCGCCACTCGCCGTGGAAAGTGTGCCGGACGCGACTGGAAGTGCGCCACGCGCCGTAGAAAGTGTGCGGGATCCGACTGGGAGTGCGCCACGCGCTGTGGAAAGGGTGCGGGACCCGATTGGAAGTGCGCCACGCGCCCTGGAATGTGTGCTGAACCTGACTGGAAGTGCGCCACGCGCCGTAGAAAGGGTGTGGGACTCGACTGGAAGTGCGCCACGCGCTGTGGAGAGTGTGCGAGACCCGACCGGAAGTGCGCCACGCGCTGTGGAAAGTGTGCGTGACCCGACTGGAAGTGCGCCACGCTATGTGGAAAATGTGCGGAACCCCACTGGAAGTGCGCCACGCTATGTGGAATGTTTGCGAGACCCGAGTGTAAGTGCGCCACTTAATGTGGAGAGGGTGCGGGACCTGACTGGAAGTTTGCCACGCGCCGTTGAATGTGTGCGGGACCCGACTGGAAGTGCGCCACGCTATGTGGAAAAAGTGCGGGACCCGAGTTGAAGTGCGCCACGCGCCGTAGAAAGTGTGCGGGATCCGACTGGAAGTGCGCCACGCGCTGTTAAAAGGATGCGGGACCTGACTGGAAGTGCGCCACGCGCCGTAGAAAGGGTGTGGGACCCGACTGGAAGTGCGCCACGCGCTGTGGAGAGTGTGCGGGACCCGACCGGAAGTGCGCCACGCGCTGTGGAAAGTGTGCGTGACCCGACTGGAAGTGCGCCACGCTATGTGGAAAATGTGCGGAAACCCACTGGAAGTGCGCCAGCTATGTGGAAAGTGTGCGTGACCCGACTGGAAGTGCGCCACGCTATGTGGAAAAAGTGCGGGACCCGAGTTGAAGTGCGCCACGCGCCGTAGAAAGTGTGCGGGATCCGACTGGGAGTGCGCCACGCGCAGTGGAAAGTGTGCGATACTCGACTGGAAGCGCGCCACTTGCCGAGGAAAGTGTGTCGGACCCCACTGGAAGTGCGCCACGCTATATGGAAAGTGTGCGAGACCCGACTGGAAGTGCGCCACGCGCCGTGGAAAGGGTGCGGGACCTGACTTGAAGTGCGCCACGCGCCGTAGAAAGTGTGCCGGATGCGACTGGAAGTGCGCCACGCGCCCTGGAGTGTGTGCTGAACCTGACTGGAAGTGCGCCACGCGCCGTAGAAAGGGTGTGGGACCCGACTGGAAGTGCGCCACGCGCTGTGGAAAGTGTGCGTGACCCGACTGGAAGTGCGCCACGCTATGTGGAAAATGTGCGGAACCCCACTGGAAGTGCGCCACGCTATGTGGAATGTTTGCGAGACCCGAGTGTAAGTGCGCCACGTAATGTGGAAAGGGTGCGGGACCTGACTGGAAGTTTGCCACGCGCCGTTGAATGTGTGCGGGACCCGACTGGAAGTGCGCCACGCTATGTGGAAAAAGTGCGGGACCCGAGTTGAAGTGCGCCACGCGCCGTAGAAAGTGTGCGGGATCCGACTGGAAGTGCGCCACGCGCTGTGGAAAGGATGCGGGATCTGACTGGAAGTGCGCCACGCGCCGTAGAAAGGGTGTGGGACCCGACTGGAAGTGCGCCACGCGCTGTGGAGAGTGTGCGGGACCCGACCGGAAGTGCGCCACGCTATGTGGAAAATGTGCGGAACCCCACTGGAAGTGCGCTACGCTATGTGGAAAGTGTGCGTGACCCGACTGGAAGTGCGCCACGCTATGTGGAAAAAGTGCGGGACCCGAGTTGAAGTGCGCCACGCGCCGTAGAAGGTGTGCGGAATCCGACTGGGAGTGCGCCACGCGCTGTGGAAAGGGTGCGGGACCTGACTGGAAGTGCGCCACGCGCAGTGGAAAGTGTGCGATACTCGACTGGAAGCGCGCCACTTGCCGAGGAAAGTGTGTCGGACCCCACTGGAAGTGCGCCACGCTATATGGAAAGTGTGCGAGACCCGACTGGAAGTGCGCCACGCGCCGTGGAAAGGGTGCGGGACCTGACTTGAAGTGCGCCACGCGCCGTAGAAAGTGTGCCGGATGCGACTGGAAGTGCGCCACGCGCTGTGGAAAGTGTGCGGGACCCGACCGGAAGTGCGCCACGCGTTGTGGAATGTGTGCGGGACCCGACTGGAAGTGCGCCACTCGCCGTGAAAAGTGTGTCGGACCTGACTGGAAGTGCGCATCGCACCGTGGAAATGTGTGGGAGCCGACCGGAAGTGCGCCACGCGCTGTGGAAAGTGTGCGGGACCCGACTGGAAGTGCGCCACTCGCCGTGGAAAGTGTGTCGGACCTGACTGGAAGTGCGCATCGCGCCGTGGAAAATGTGTGAGAGCCGAGTGGAAGTGCGCCACGCGCTGTGGAAAGTGTGCAGGACCCGACCGGAAGTGCGCCACGCGCCGTGGAAAGTGTGCGGGACCCGACCGGAAGTGCGCCACTCGCCGTGGAAAGTGTGTCGGACCCCACTGGAAGTGCGCCACGCTATGTGGAAAGTGTGCGTGACCCGACTGGAAGTGCGCCGCGCTATTTGGAAAAAGTGCGGGACCCGAGTTGAAGTGCGCCACGCGCCGTGGAAAGGGTGCGGGACCTGACTTGAAGTGCGCCACGCGCCGTAGAAAGTGTGCCGGATGCGACTGGAAGTGCGCCACGCGCCCTGGAATGTGTGCTGAACCTGACTGGAAGTGCGCCACGCGCCGTGGAAAGGGTGTGGGACCCGACTGGAAGTGCGCCACGCGCTGTGGAAAGTGTGCGTGACCCGACTGGAAGTGCGCCACGCTATGTGGAAAATGTGCGGAACCCCACTGGAAGTGCGCCACGCTATGTGGAATGTTTGCGAGACCCGAGTGTAAGTGCGCCACGTAATGTGGAAAGGGTGCGGGACCTGACTGGAAGTTTGCCACGCGCCGTTGAATGTGTGCGGGACCCGACTGGAAGTGCGCCACGCTATGTGGAAAAAGTGCGGGACCCGAGTTGAAGTGCGCCACGCGCCGTAGAAAGTTGCGGGATCCGACTGGAAGTGCGCCACGCGCTGTGGAAAGGATGCGGGACCTGACTGGAAGTGCGCCACGCGCCGTAGAAAGGGTGTGGGACCCGACTGGAAGTGCGCCACGCGCTGTAAAGAGTGTGCGGGACCCGACCGGAAGTGCGCCACGCGCTGTGGAAAGTGTGCGTGACCCGACTGGAAGTGCGCCACGCTATGTGGAAAATGTGCGGAACCCCACTGGAAGTGCGCCACGCGCCCTGGAATGTGTGCTGAACCTGACTGGAAGTGCGCCACGCGCCGTAGAAAGGGTGTGGGACCCGACTGGAAGTGCGCCACGCGCTGTGGAAAGTGTGCGTGACCCGACTGGAAGTGCGCCACGCTATGTGGAAAATGTGCGGAACCCCACTGGAAGTGCGCCACGCTATGTGGAAAATGTGCGGAACCCCACTGGAAGTGCGCCACGCTATGTGGAATGTTTGCGAGACCCGAGTGTAAGTGCGCCACGTAATGTGGAAAGGGTGCGGGACCTGACTGGAAGTTTGCCACGCGCCGTTGAATGTGTGCGGGACCCGACTGGAAGTGCGCCACGCTATGTGGAAAAAGTGCGGGACCCGAGTTGAAGTGCGCCACGCGCCGTAGAAAGTTGCGGGATCCGACTGGAAGTGCGCCACGCGCTGTGGAAAGGATGCGGGACCTGACTGGAAGTGCGCCACGCGCCGTAGAAAGGGTGTGGGACCCGACTGGAAGTGCGCCACGCGCTGTGGAGAGTGTGCGGGAACCGACCGGAAGTGCGCCACGCGCTGTGGAAAGTGTGCGTGACCCGACTGGAAGTGCGCCACGCTATGTGGAAAATGTGCGTGACCCGACTGGAAGTGCGCCACGCTATGTGGAAAATGTGCGGAACCCCACTGGAAGTGCGCCACGCTATGTGGAATGTTTGCGAGACCCGAGTGTAAGTGCGCCACGCGCAGTGGAAAGTGTGCGATACTCGACTGGAAGCGCGCCACTTGCCGAGGAAAGTGTGTCGGACCCCACTGGAAGTGCGCCACGCTATATGGAAAGTGTGCGAGACCCGACTGGAAGTGCGCCACTCGCCGTGAAAAGTGTGTCGGACCTGACTGGAAGTGCGCATCGCACCGTGGAAATGTCTCTGAGCCGACCGGAAGTGCGCCACGCGCTGTGGAAAGTGTGCGGGACCCGACTGGAAGTGCGCCACTCGCCGTGGAAAGTGTGTCGGACCTGACTGGAAGTGCGCATCGCGCCGTGGAAAATGTGTGGGAGCCGAGTGGAAGTGCGCCACGCGCTGTGGAAAGTGTGCAGGACCCGACCGGAAGTGCGCCACGCGCCGTGGAAAGTGCGCGGGACCCGACCGGAAGTGCGCCACTCGCCGTGGAAAGTGTGTCGGACCCCACTGGAAGTGCGCCACGCTATGTGGAAAGTGTGCGTGACCCGACTGGAAGTGCGCCGCGCTATTTGGAAAAAGTGCGGGACCCTAGTTGAAGTGCGCCACGCGCCGTGGAAAGGGTGCGGGACCTGACTTGAAGTGCGCCACGCGCCGTATAAAGTGTGCCGGATGCGACTGGAAGTGCGCCACGCGCCCTGGAATGTGTGCTGAACCTGACTGGAAGTGCGCCACGCGCCGTAGAAAGGGTGTGGGACCCGACTGGAAGTGCGCCACGCGCTGTGGAAAGTGTGCGTGACCCGACTGGAAGTGCGCCACGCTATGTGGAAAATGTGCGGAACCCCACTGGAAGTGCGCCACGCTATGTGGAATGTTTGCGAGACCCGAGTGTAAGTGCGCCACGTAATGTGGAAAGGGTGCGGGACCTGACTGGAAGTTTGCCACGCGCCGTTGAATGTGTGCGGGACCCGACTGGAAGTGCGCCACGCTATGTGGAAAAAGTGCGGGACCCGAGTTGAAGTGCGCCACGCGCCGTAGAAAGTTGCGGGATCCGACTGGAAGTGCGCCACGCGCTGTGGAAAGGATGCGGGACCTGACTGGAAGTGCGCCACGCGCCGTAGAAAGGGTGTGGGACCCGACTGGAAGTGCGCCACGCGCTGTGGAGAGTGTGCGGGACCCGACCGGAAGTGCGCCACGCGCTGTGGAAAGTGTGCGTGACCCGACTGGAAGTGCGCCACGCTATGTGGAAAATGTGCGGAACCCCACTGGAAGTGCGCCACGCGCCCTGGAATGTGTGCTGAACCTGACTGGAAGTGCGCCACGCGCCGTAGAAAGGGTGTGGGACCCGACTGGAAGTGCGCCACGCTATGTGGAAAATGTGCGGAACCCCACTGGAAGTGCGCCACGCTATGTGGAAAATGTGCGGAACCCCACTGGAAGTGCGCCACGCTATGTGGAATGTTTGCGAGACCCGAGTGTAAGTGCGCCACGTAATGTGGAAAGGGTGCGGGACCTGACTGGAAGTTTGCCACGCGCCGTTGAATGTGTGCAGGACCCGACTGGAAGTGCGCCACGCTATGTGGAAAAAGTGCGGGACCCGAGTTGAAGTGCGCCACGCGCCGTAGAAAGTTGCGGGATCCGACTGGAAGTGCGCCACGCGCTGTGGAAAGGATGCGGGACCTGACTGGAAGTGCGCCACGCGCCGTAGAAAGGGTGTGGGACCCGACTGGAAGTGCGCCACGCGCTGTGGAGAGTGTGCGGGAACCGACCGGAAGTGCGCCACGCGCTGTGGAAAGTGTGCGTGACCCGACTGGAAGTGCGCCACGCTATGTGGAAAATGTGCGTGACCCGACTGGAAGTGCGCCACGCTATGTGGAAAATGTGCGGAACCCCACTGGAAGTGCGCCACGCTATGTGGAATGTTTGCGAGACCCGAGTGTAAGTGCGCCACGTAATGTGGAAAGGGTGCGGGACCTGACTGGAAGTTTGCCACGCGCTGTGGAAAGGGTGCGGGACCTGACTGGAAGTGCGCCACGCGCAGTGGAAAGTGTGCGATACTCGACTGGAAGCGCGCCACTTGCCGAGGAAAGTGTGTCGGACCCCACTGGAAGTGCACCACGCTATATGGAAAGTGTGCGAGACCCGACTGGAAGTGCGCCACGCGCCGTGGAAAGGGTGCGGGACCCGACCGGAAGTGCGCCACGCGTTGTGGAATGTGTGCGGGACCCGACTGGAAGTGCGCCACTCGCCGTGGAAAGTGTGTCGGACCTGACTGGAAGTGCGCATCGCGCCGTGGAAAATGTGTGGGGGCCGAGTGGAAGTGCGCCACGCGCTGTGGAAAGTGTGCAGGACCCGACCGGAAGTGCGCCACGCGCCGTGGAAAGTGTGCGGGACCCGACTGGAAGTGCGCCACTCGCCGTGGAAAGTGTGTCGGACCCCACTGGAAGTGCGCCACGCTATGTGGAAAGTGTGCGTGACCCGACTGGAAGTGCGCCGCGCTATTTGGAAAAAGTGCGGGACCCGAGTTGAAGTGCGCCACGCGCCGTGGAAAGGGTGCGGGACCTGACTGGAAGTGCGCCACGCACCGTGGAAAGTGTGCGGGACCCGATTGGAAGTGCGCCACTCGCTGTGGAAAGTGTGTCGGACCCCACTTGAAGTGCGCCACGTTACGTAGAAAGGGTGTGGGACCCGACTGGAAGTGCGCCACGCTATGTGGAAAAAGTGCGGAACCCGAGTGGAAGTGCACCACGCGCTGTGAAAAGGGTGCGGGACCCGACTGGAAGTGCGCCACGCGCAGTGGAAAGTGTGCGATACTCGACTGGAAGTGCGCCACTCGCCGTGGAAAGTGTGTCGGACCCCACTGGAAGTGCGCCACGCTATATGGAAAGTGTGCGAGACCCGACTGGAAGTGCGCCACGCGCCGTGGAAAGGGTGCGGGACCTGACTGGAAGTGCGCCACGCACCGTGGAGAGTGTGCGAGACCCGACTGGAAGTGCGCCACGGTATGTGGAAAGTGTGCGGGACCCGATTGGAAGTGCGCCACTCGCTGTGGAAAGTGTGTCGGACCCCACTTGAAGTGCGCCACGTGACGTAGAAAGGGTGTGGGACCCGAATGGAAGTGCGCCACGCGCCGTAGAAAGGGTGCGGAACCCGAGTGGAAGTGCGCCACGCGCTGTGGAAAGTGTGCGGGACCCGACCGGAAGTGCGCCACGCGCCGTGGAAGGTGTGCGGGACCCGACTGGAAGTGCGCCACTCGCCGTGGAAAGTGTGTCGGACCCCACTGGAAGTGCGCCACGCTATGTGGAAAATGTGCGTGACCCGACTGGAAGTGCGCCACGCTATGTGAAAAAAGTGCGGGACCCTAGTTGAAGTGCGCCACGCGCCGTAGAAAGTGTGCAGGATCCGACTGGAAGTGCGCCACGCGCTGTGAAAAGGGTGCGGGACCCGACTGGAAGTGCGCCACGCGCAGTGGAAAGTGTGCGATACTCGACTGGAAGTGCGCCACTCGCCGTGGAAAGTGTGTCGGACCCCACTGGAAGTGCGCCACGCTATATGGAAAGTGTGCGAGACCCGACTGGAAGTGCGCCACGCGCCGTGGAAAGGGTGCGGGACCTGACTGGAAGTGCGCCACGCACCGTGGAGAGTGTGCGAGACCCGACTGGAAGTGCGCCACGGTATGTGGAAAGTGTGCGGGACCCGATTGGAAGTGCGCCACTCGCAGTGGAAAGTGTGTCGGACCCCACTTGAAGTGCGCCACGTCACGTAGAAAGGGTGTGGGACCCGAGTGGAAGTGCGCCACACGTTGTGGAATGTGTGCGGTACCTGACTGGAAGTGCGCCACGCGCCGTGGAAAGGGTGCGGGACCTGACTTGAAGTGCGCCACGCGCCGTAGAAAGTGTGCCGGATGCGACTGGAAGTGCGCCACGCGCTGTGGAAAGTGTGCGGGACCCGACCGGAAGTGCGCCACGCGTTGTGGAATGTGTGCGGGACCCGACTGGAAGTGCGCCACTCGCCGTGAAAAGTGTGTCGGACCTGACTGGAAGTGCGCATCGCGCCGTGGAAATGTGTGGGAGCCGACCGGAAGTGCGCCACGCGCTGTGGAAAGTGTGCGGGACCCGACTGGAAGTGCGCCACTCGCCGTGGAAAGTGTGTCGGACCTGACTGGAAGTGCGCATCGCGCCGTGGAAAATGTGTGGGAGCCGAGTGGAAGTGCGCCACGCGCTGTGGAAAGTGTGCAGGACCCGACCGGAAGTGCGCCACGCGCCGTGGAAAGTGTGCGGCACCCGACTGGAAGTGCGCCACTCGCCGTGGAAAGTGTGTCGGACCCCACTGGAAGTGCGCCACGCTATGTGAAAAGTGTGCGTGACCCGACTGGAAGTGCGCCGCGCTATTTGGAAAAAGTGCGGGACCCGAGTTGAAGTGCGCCACGCGCCATGGAAAGGGTGCGGGACCTGACTGGAAGTGCGCCACGCACCGTGGAAAGTGTGCGGGACCCGATTGGAAGTGCGCCACTCGCTGTGGAAAGTGTGTCGGACCCCACTTGAAGTGCGCCACGTGACGTAGAAAGGGTGTGGGACCCGAATGGAAGTGCGCCACGCGCCGTAGAAAGGGTGCGGAACCCGAGTGGAAGTGCGCCACGCGCTGTGGAAAGTGTGCGGGACCCGACCGGAAGTGCGCCACGCGCCGTGGAAGGTGTGCGGGACCCGACTGGAAGTGCGCCACTCGCCGTGGAAAGTGTGTCGGACCCCACTGGAAGTGCGCCACGCTATGTGGAAAATGTGCGTGACCCGACTGGAAGTGCGCCACGCTATGTGAAAAAAGTGCGGGACCCTAGTTGAAGTGCGCCACGCGCCGTAGAAAGTGTGCGGGATCCGACTGGAAGTGCGCCACGCGCTGTGAAAAGGGTGCGGGACCCATGGAAGTGCGCCACGCGCAGTGGAAAGTGTGCGATACTCGACTGGAAGTGAGCCACTCGCCGTGGAAAGTGTGTCGGACCCCACTGGAAGTGCGCCACGCTATATGGAAAGTGTGCGAGACCCGACTGGAAGTGCGCCACGCGCCGTGGAAAGGGTGCGGGACCTGACTGGAAGTGCGCCACGCACCGTGGAGAGTGTGCGAGACCCGACTGGAAGTGCGCCACGGTATGTGGAAAGTGTGCGGGACCCGATTGGAAGTGCGCCACTCGCAGTGGAAAGTGTGTCGGACCCCACTTGAAGTGCGCCACGTCACGTAGAAAGGGTGTGGGACCCGAGTGGAAGTGCGCCACACGTTGTGGAATGTGTGCGGTACCTGACTGGAAGTGCGCCACGCGCAGTAGAAAGGATGCGGGACCCGACTGGAAGTGCGCCACGCGCTGTGGAAAGTGCGTGGAACCCGACTGTAAAGGCGCCACACGCCGTGGAATGTGTGCGGGACCTGACTGGAAGTGCGCCACGCGCTGTGGAAACTGTGCGGGACCCGACCGGAAGTGCGCCACGCGCCGTGGAAAGTGTGCGGAACCCGACTGGAAGTGCACCACTCGCCGTGGAAAGTGTGTCGGACCTGACTGGAAGTGCGCATCGCGCTGTGGAAAGTGCGTGGAACCCGACTGTAAAGGCGCCACACGCCGTGGAATGTGTGCGGGACCTGACTGGAAGTGCGCCACGCGCTGTGGAAACTGTGCGGGACCCGACCGGAAGTGCGCCACGCGCCGTGGAAAGTGTGCGGGACCCGACTGGAAGTGCGCCATGCGCTGTGGAAAGTCTGCGGGACCCGACTTGAAGAGCGCCACGCGCCTTATAAAGTGTGTGTGACCCAACTGGAAGTGCGCTACGCGCCATGGAAAAGGTGTGGGACACAACTGAGAGTGCGTCAAGTGCCGGGGAAAGTGTGTGGGACCAGATTGTGAGAGCGCCAAGCACCGGAAAAAAGTGTGTGGGACCCATTTGGGGGTGCGCGAACCGCCGTGAAGAGTGTGTATGACTTATATGAGAGTGTGCCAAGCGGCGAGAAAAGTGTGCGGGACTCAACTCGGAGTGGGCCACGCGCCAGGGAAGTGTGTGGGTCTAACTGGATTTCGAGGAGCGATAATAATTAACATGCTTTCTCGCAATGATTGGATTATTCTATGAGTCACAATATACTCCTACAAGTACGCCGCGCAGCGGCGTGGGTGTGCACCTTGTTAGTGATATTCTGCAATTAAAAAGTGTCAGAAGCGAAAAAACCGATAAAATACCATTAAAACGCATAGAAATTTTTTGTCTGCAGTATTGCGTCAAAGACGCCAAAGACGCAACATTGCAGACTAGTCCCTGATTCACGCAGCAAGCGACGGCTATCTCATCGCGCGACGTTTTCATTTCGCTGGTGTATAACAAGGGCCTTAATGACGACCATCGATTCTGTGTAATCGCACGCTCTCGCAACGTATGGACGCTGCCTTAGCTGGAATTCCCATTGCAGAGAAATCTCCAAAAAAGCTACTTCGGTGGCTAACTGTATTTTGAGATCCCTGAAACATCCCTGTTTGTTCATCCCTACAAGAAAGCATTCACCGTTTACTGCCTACCCCTGCTGGAGTACTGTACTCAGGTTTGGTCACCTTCCACAGTAGAAGATGATGATATCTTAGGAAATGTGCAAAAGCGATACTCTAGACGTGTGTTCACCAAAGTATTCCCAAACAAAGAAATTCCAGATTATGCAGCTCGTTTGGATATACTAGGGTTAAATACCCTACGATATCGCAGAGCTGAATTTAACCTGCATCTGTGCTATAAGATCATGCATGGTTTTTGCGACATTCCCTTCGACAGCCTTTTCGTGTTTAGTCGCCACCATGTCCGTTCTCGCAAACATGGGTTCCAACTGAAACGGAAATTCACCTCTAAAGGCAGCATATTGAATTCCTTTGCGTTCAAGGTTGTCAGAACTTGGAAAAATTTGCCTGGAGAAATCGCAGAATCCGGAAAATTTTCGATCTTTCGAAGTAGACTATCCAAGTACGATCTCAGGTCACTACAAGGGACGAGTGAGAGTCCACTCTTATCAAGAGGGTATTACTGTTAATCTTATGTGACGGATTTTTCCAGCTTCTTGTGCATTTCTTCGTTGTGCCCAGAAGCGGTGGTATCAGGTGTCTTGAGAGAAGAGGTCATTCGATTCGTAAAAAAATTCTCTGCAAAAGGTTAATATTTTGTCCCCTTCTTACCTCTGTCATTGTTATGCATCTTCTTTTTTTACTTTAACGAAGAATCTTATTCACATTCATATATATGTATATATGTTTCTTTGTTTCCAAAATAAAGTCGTTGAATGAAAAAACACCAAAAATGGGCGCGCGCACTTTGCACGCGGGATGTTTTGCCCTCTCTCCGCCTTTACACTCTATCACTCTGTCTGCCTGAATTTGTGCACGTTTTTGGTGAATGTGCGCGTGCACATCCAACGGTGTATGTTAGCTCAGTAGATCTCCACCACATTTTCCTGGAGCAGTGGACTGTGTAGGGTGCGGAAAAGTTCACGGTCTCTTTTAGATAGTATTACATTTTTTTCGCCTTTTGTAAACCAGCAAATCAAGTTAGTTTTGCTGAACAACACCAAGCTACTGGAGAACTCCCTGGATGGAGGGAGAGAAACGGACACTGAGATCAAAGAAGTCAATTTTCTTCAAAGTAGAATATGGTCGGAATGCGCCGAGATTGCAACTCAACGCAAAAGGGTATACTCATATATAGAGGCGGAAAAAGCTCCCGGACTACTTCATAGGTTGTAAAAACCACTTCTGAATCAACAAAACATCTTATTTCAAAAACCAGAAACTTAATTAGAACAATGGTAAGGAACCTGAACACAAAACGTTACTACAAGTGTCTGGAACAGCCTTATAAAAATGTTGCCAAAAGATCATTCCGATTGGCGATGGTGGGGCTAGCGCCAATCACAGAAAATTCTTCTCATAGTTAGAAATGAGAAAGCTTTTGCTGTTCATCAGCTACACAATTGTCAGTTTTACCGCCAGTCGCTCACTGTGCAGTGGATTTTTCGGCCATTTCGACACTGTATGCTACATAGTACATCCTTTTGCGTTGGGGTCGCATTTCCAGCACTTTTTATTTGATGAAAATTTAGTTCTATTATCTCGGTGTCCGCCTCTCCTCCTCTATCCAGGTAAGTCTCCAATGGTTTGGTGTTGTTCAACTAGTCTAACTTGATTTGCTCGTTTACAAAAGGCGGAGACAAAATGTAGCCCTACCTAAAACAGTCAGGAAACCTTCCCCGCATCCTGTACAGTTCACCGCTCAAGAAAAGGCGTTGGAGGTCAGCGGTGGTTTGCTGTTGGATCGTCGTTCTCTTTGTTTTTTGAATGTTTTTGCTCTTTCCATACTTTTTTGTCACTGAAGGGAGTAAGTGAATTGCGTGCGCCATGATTACGATTTTGGCTGGCGCTTTAGAACCTCTTTCATCTCTAAGGGAGGTTCATGAAGAAAAGTTAAACGAGGGCCACTTTACCTCATCATTATTGTTTGAATGGGCAGCACCACGGCTTTTTCGCTTTCTAAAAAAAACTGCAGAAACAGCTATTCTGCTGTAGATAACAGCTGATTGCATCGTTGAATGACCAATGTTGGCGAAACGTCATCCGACCTACCGCTGGCTTGGTGCGTGGGACGCAACCGCAGCACCGTCTTTTTGCGGGGCAGCAGACTGTGCACATGTTACAGTGATGCTCACCTACTCCTCAAAATGAAAGCGGCTACCCACAACTTGCAACCTTTCTTAAATTTCAATTTCTGGAGGCTCGCCAACATCGGGCTATTTCGAACTGTTCACCCACGAAGTTTCTGATGTGGCTGCTATGAAACCTTCAGTAAACATGACTTCACTGAACTTGACCGTTTGTTGTTTTCTCCTTCTCACCACACTGCCTCTATCTCTTCCCCTCTCTTCGCATATTCACGCGAAGGCCTAAATAAATTTTTGCTCTACATATATACAATACCGCCGCTATCCAAGGGAAAAAATGGGCGAAATGAGCAAAGTGGGCAACCAAAGAGTCTTTCGGCCACAACTCGCCTCAATGTGCTCTGTTTTGAATTTTGAAAACGCCGAAATGTACAGCATATCGTGACCTAGTCAATCATGGATAAATATTTTGCGAAGTTTGGGAGCAACATGATTTATCAAGGCGAAATACATTTTCATTTTGACCATGCCAGAGATCGCGTACGGTTGTTTTTGATCGAATGAGCTCGTTATCTTGTGATTACATTATCAAATTCATAACTAACTGCATCTTTAAAAAGCGTTTCTATAGTAAATTTCCGATTTTATCTCATACAGTTAGATAGATTGTGGCACGGTAGACATTTTGATCCTTTCGAAATTGAAAACGGAGCACTTTGGAGCGAGTTGTGGTCGAAAGACGCTTTAGTTGCCCACTTTGCCCATTTCCCTTGGATAGCGGGGGTATTGCATAATGGAGACTAATAAAGGAGAAGTGCGGTTGTTGAAGTCATTAGACGTTAGTAAGCTGCGAATCAAGAGTAACGCGATCGGTTCCATCAGCGACCGTAACCGGTGAAGCAGGTCTGGTCGTGATGAGATGAGATATTAATCTTTAGCACAACGCTTCAGTTTTCGTGCTTCTACTCCAACGGCGAAAGTTTGGCGAAGTCGATAGGTAGACTCCATACAAATCGTTGATCCCAGACTACAAATGGTTTTGCTTTACAGCAGTGCTTTCGCAGCTTGGAGTCTCCGTCGGATAAAAAGGTCTCGATTGACAAACGGTTTTTTTGCTTTATGTCGAGAAGATGTAATTACTGAGCAAGGACAAATTTGTGTCATGAAATCGTTAATCTCTAGCAGGTATATGCGCAGTGTACACGGCTGAATGGGTGGCAGCTCCTCATGAGAAGTTTTCAATCTTCCTTTGGCTCTTTTCTCCGAGGGCTGAAGTGAATATCATATGAGGCCTGTTGGCAAAATTAGAAACCAACAAACATTTCTTCTTCATTTCTAACACGAAACCAGTTCCACTTTTTTAGCTTTTCGTTAGATGTTCAGATTTCAGATAAGATCCGTGAACATGTGTTCATTCAAAGGTCACTCGATGGTAGATTTTTACAGCTCGTTCGAAAGAACCTTTGCGCTGGCTGGTGCTTTTTTTGGTAGGTCGGCGTTCACGGATTTGATAGGTTCAGGCAGGAATTCCAGCTAGACAATGCTAACCGTCAATTCTATCGTGAACACTGTCTTTAATCAACCGACCCCTCGAGTTTACACTGGAATACCCTGCTACGTTGGTATGCTTCGGAATCACACCACTCCCGTCATTGAACAACTAAGCGCGGTTAGTTACCGTCACTTGCCGGACTCGGGTTCATCCGAGCGCGAATGAGGCAACTTTCTGTCCCCACGACACAACCTACACGGAAGTGACCTATCGCCATTTACGAGCTATGTACGTAGCGTCATTTTCGAGAGTAGCTTGACGAACTGCTTACTCCAAGGGACCATCCTGCCTCTTGTAGACAACCTAACGAGCTCTGCTTGGAATATGTTGGATACAAAATTAGAGCCACTCTCAGGGCACACCTTTGAAAGGTAATCCAGACACCGAAGTCAAGCTGAATGAACGGTTGCTCCCAGAATCCAATCCCGACTGAACATTTCCGCAAGTTTTCAACTTCAGACCCCTTTTTCTAACTGGGTCAGTTTTTTTTTCATTCTCTATCGAACAATAACATTGAGTTTCTCTGAAATTTCAATTTCTTTGTGACCGAGTTTAGACAGTGAAAAAATTTTGGTAAACTCAAGGTGAGTTTATTGTTCGATAGAGGATAGGAAGAGCTACTCTAGCTAGAAGGTGGGGATCTGAAGTTTGAAACTAAGCGAATATTTAGTTGTAATTGGATTCTGGGAGCGACCGTTTTTTCAGCTTTACTTCGGTGTCTGGAGTTCCTTTTCAAGGTGAGCCCTGAGGGTGGCTCTAATTCAAAGCCGTTTTGTGCACTTCAAAACATTCCAAGCAGAGCTGATGGACGAGTTGTCTAGAGTCAGGAGTGCCCCTTGAAGCAGTAACTCCCTTAAAACTTCCATGTCTTTAGCATTCCAAAACCTCACGTTTAATACCGCTTCTTACACTGACACCCCACAACACAATCGATTGAAACAGGCTTAGCAGGTATCCCGAGCCTTTTCTATTTGAAAAGTTTGTTCGTGAAGAAATTCATTTATTTTGAGCTTTATAACCCCCTCCTTGCGGTAATCGCAACTGGTGCTGAACTCTGAGCGCGGCGCTGTTTACCTGTTAGTCAGCGGGGTATTAAGGACTCGAGCGCATAGGAATACAAGTAACTTGGTGGGGTGGTAGTAATCCCTCCGAAACTGCGAGTTTCGAAAAGATCGAAACATGCAGGTACTCTTCGAGTTTCGACCTCAAAAGAAGAGCCGATTGTGAGGTGATATGGCAATAAACAGACTTTAAACCGTATCCATAGGGTTCCTACACCTCAAAATGACCTATATCCCAAATCTGGTGCAAAATGGTCAACCACTCCCTATCCTGTGCTCCGTTCTATGGAGCTCATTGCGGGTGTGCCTCATGGTTTCGGGCACCCTCCCGAGATGGCTGGAACTGGCAGCAGTATCTGCCTCTTCGCCAGGTGGGCAGAGAAATGAGAAACAGCGCAGCAGCGGTGGAGGCGCAAGACACTGCCAGTTTGGAGGAAAAAAGTGGTGCGGAGGACTTTTTCGTCGATCATGCGAGGTCGTCGAACAGCCAGCCAGCTGTCGACAGCCGGCTGGCGGTAGTCGCCGCGCTCGGTCATCCTGGTCGCACATCGACACCTCTCTAGATGATTGGTGATCGACTGAGGTCATGCACATACATAGATCACCGTTTGTTGGAGCGTGCAATGCAACGAGCAATACAACTTTTGAGACACTTGAAGCAGGTTTTTGGTCTCAGTGAAGCTGTAGATAACAAGGGATACGTGAATCTATCACACTGATGGAGAAATGCACCAATTTTTTTTCAAGTTGGTGGAACTTTGCGTGAGCACAAATCCTACCTGAGTGTAAAACATTCTCCAATTTTTGAGGGTTGAACCCCGTAGTCCCGGCACGATTACCTTCGAGCTGCATGCTGCAACAGTCGGACCAGGATTTCGTTTTCAATTTTAGAAAACGATTTCCTAAAAATCAAAGAAGGATGAAAAAGCACATTCAAACAATTTCTTAGATAGGCGAAAACAAACTTTTTTTGTTCGAACCAACAAAAAGGAAAAATTTTTGCTCCTGCGATCGTTCAGACGAACGAACAAAGTTACAAACGAAATCAGAAAATCTCATTCGTCTACGGGTGTAGCAGGCGATGAAAATGGTTAGGGTAGGCTTCACACAAGAATTGAAAGGTGAAAAAGTGTGGAAGGACATCACAGCAATAATATTTGCAATAAAATCAAAAAGTATAATAAAATCCGTTGAAGAATAGTGAGGAAAATGAATACGCCGGAGTATCATGTTATTGAGATCCTGGTATTGTTGTCCGGCAGGTGGACAGAATTCATTTGAAAAAGGTACAATCAAAATAATCTCCTAAATATGTGTTACACATATGACTATGTAGGAAACGAGTTTTCCATTCCGCTGGATCAGCCAGTTCATTTAATACACCTTGAGTGATTAATTTTAATTGCGTCATTCCTCTATCGTTTTTACGTTCAAATTAGTTACTATAATATTAGCTACTACGTAGTCTGAATCCCTGCGGTGGCCAAATTCACAATGTTGTGTTTGCTATGTGAGCTCGTTATATTGGTAGCATCACCCGCTGGTAGTGCAATCTCGGTTCAACGCCAGTGATCGCCGCTATGGCGCTAGGACTGCGGGTTCAATTCGTCTTGAAGAAACGAAGTTTTGCAAGGAAACCCAACACCTCGCATGACGATGCGTGAATGGTCCCGGTTTCAATCAACTCATTCTGCGAGTTTGGAACGCTAGCTCGCAACATTAAACTCGTAGTTTCGCAAGGATTACTACCGTCCCTGGCTGCAGATCTGCTCGTCAATCCTGACACTTCTTCGATAAAAAACAGTTCGTATGCAAGAATGAAACCAAAATTTCCATCGACTGAGAAAATTGATCGAATAAAGTTAAGCATTCCGTTTTCCTCGATGGATTTTATTCAAGGACAAGGAAAGTAGAATACATAGCATTTCCAGCTCCCTTGGTAAATAAAAAAATATTGCGAAATCAATTTTTATTGTTTTTTCGAATATTGAGCAGAAAAAAAGTAAGTTCGTAAGCGACAGATTTTAGAAAAACCTCTGAGAATGCTCAGTTGGGCATTCGCAGCTACACTTACAAAGGAAAAACTACCGGACGAGTTCGGGGGTGTCGGACGAGTTTCCTTGCGCGCGCCTCTAATCCGGCGCGAATTTCAAATGAGCATTTCGCGCGCTCTATCGTCTGCGGCTGCCCTCACCGGCTGATTTCGAGCCATTTCGGCTCGGAAACGTCATTCTTCGCCTCATTCTGCTGTTTTCTTCTACTATTTAGCCACTGTTATTCACTTCAGCACCAGAATCGGGCTCTACTGTATTATTTTCTGTATTTCCTTCTAGATTAGATCAGAATTGCCAGTTTTCGACCTAGATTTTTCCCGGACATCTCTCTTTCACATTTCGAAACGTTTCAAGTTTCTAAACTTTGTCTTTGTCAGCTATCTATCGAATAATTGCCAGCTTTGCCACATTCGATCGTTACTTACCCAAATATGGCACGAAAAAGTGGTAGCTTTACCAATTTTTCTCATTTCCAAATCCTGTCCTCACCGACTACCACCACGAAATCTTGAAAACAGCCTGTAAAATTGAATTTTCTGACATGTGATTTTGGACAAACAATAAGAAACAATTCTTGATTTTTAGATCAAGAACCAGGCACACATGGCTCTTCTCTAGAATACTCAATATAGATTTTTTAGGATCGAGATACATCTTTACTTCTCGTGAACCACACTCCTGTTCACCCCACGAAGTTTTTGAATGAACTTCCCACTTTGTACCAACAACTCTTGGTTTTCCTCACTATGAATTTGATTTAGTGAGAAACCCAAGATTTTGTTGAACACAGATCACGTCTCGCCATGTGTTGTAGTGATTCGTCACCCAACCTTCTCCGATGCCTTTCCCTTCCTCTCACATCTACTACTCTACGACCTCTCTAATACACTATTTCACTGTATTTTCTAATTTGTACACCACCATCACAACCAGACTGAGGTACGGTTTTTTCTAATTTCATAGAATTTTTTATAGCTGTCTTCGTCTTACTAATTAAGTATATATCTGGATACGGTTAGTGTTCGGGGTTCCGCGCAGGATGCGGTTGAAACGATTTCGCCCGCTCCCTGCTTCTACCCAAGACTTGGTGATATTATCAGTGGTTTGCTGACACCACGCTGTGATACATCAAGCCCTCAGCAACTTCATCATGTTTTCAAAAGCCAGCCATGCATGGTGATGCAGAGCATTCGGAAATATCCAGTAGAAGTGTGGTGGGGAGGGCGGACCAGAGTCAGGTATGACGCTGTAAACCGTGTCAAGCAGACCGCTGTCCCGTACCCCGGTAGAACTACGACCCTTCCCGGTGACCAAAATTTTCAGAAAATTGTCGAGGATTCCAAAGTCCTCCCTGAGTGACGAATTTTCCAGAATTTACTGGACCGAAAATTTCTAAAAAAAATGTAACTTTGTTTTCCACATTTTTTGTCGTCAACCCTACATCCCATTTCAGCACGCTCGGTACCGATTGAGCGAGAGCGGTTGTGCTGCAACGAGTTTCATGTTCATTGATCTCCAACCGACCGCTCCTCATTGATAACTAAATGAGTCACTCTTGGTGGACTCCACTACACCTCACTGACGGGTTCCAGGGAATGCCAGTTTAGCTTCTATCAGAAACACCCTCCTAAATCACCAACATTTTCAAATCTTCCCTCCAAATTTCTAATTTCTCAAAAATTTCGCACCCCTCCCCCTTGCGGACATAAACTGCTTGACCCTGGCTGTGACCGATCCGTCGGAGCTGCGGCCCCTCTCCGCCTGCGCTTGGTTGCTAGTGCGTCCTCAGGTTCACCGTGTGCACCCCGGATAATCAGTGAAACTTAAGAAGAAATGAAAAAAATTCCTCGCAGGCTCCATTTCTAGAAACTGCTGACCCCGGATTTATCTCTCACTCAGAAGTATCATTTTCGCATCCAACCGCTCCTCACCAGCACCAAGCTTGCAGCCTCCTTTTCACCGGCGTTTGGGTCGTCCCATCAGTTGCTGTAGCTACGCCTGAGATAAACATTGCTGGGATTCACAGCTGGGTTTGATGCGGTGGCAACCTATTGAGGAGTCTGAAAAAATCACTGGAGATATCACCGCGTTGAGATTTAGAGGGGGGAATCTAACAAACCGAGGGGGGAAAATATTGCGCACCAAACTCCGACCTGGACCTTGTTCACTCAGAGCTGGCTGTTCTACTGTTCCCTAGATGGTTCTAGAGTGTTGCCCGAATATTCGTTTATTCGAATAATATTCGAACATTCGAATATTCGAATAATTCGAATATTCGAATATTCAAAGAAGTGGATTATTCGGGTTATTCGAATAATCGAATATTCAAAGAAGTGGAATATTCGTTTATTCGAATATTCGAATATTCAAAGAAGTGAAATATTCGGTTTATTCGAATATTCAGCACGAATAATTTGAACATTCGACAAGATCGCACTCATTTTGCCCTGCTTTTACATTTCAAACATCTTAGCGTAGTGACTACTAATTTCTCACAATTCTTCGGTACCTCATAAATATAAAGTTATTGTGCTTATCTGGGTTAAATTCCATTCCGCAATTGCGTCTCGACACGCTTTGCGGCCGCACGCGCTCGAGTCAATCGAGTTTCCAGCTCCAAAGCCGACACGATATGGCTTTTTTTGTACAGTTTTCTTCAATTTTGTTTAGTTTCCAGTTTCTAAAACCCACCTAGAGTCAACAGATCCGCAGCTGCGGCGCTGGAAACTCTTCCGACTCGAAAGCGCGCGGCCGCAAAGCATGTCGAGACGCAATCGCGGACCGGAGTTTGACCCAGATAAGCAGAGTATAGCAGGTATTTCCAATATATTAAATGGCTCGTAGGATTTTGTCAAAACGCTAGAAATGCCCATTTCACTTTTAGTTATAGAGACAATTCTAAATCTTGAGCGGCTCAAAAGTATAGCAACACTTGAGCAACATGGAAATTTCCTACGATGATGACCAGAATGAGCCATTTTCATGAGTATTTTCATGAAACTGGCTCGAGGTGATGCTATTTGTCTATTTCACCTGAATTCTGACGCAAAAGCCCAAGTTCTCTCCTTCCATAATGCTGGACGTGGAATTCGATGGTTTCCAGCCACCTAGGACGACTAGCTGGATGTATCGTCGATCACTGCTCGAGAGATCGCCGCGTCGAACACATGGGGCACGCACGCAAACGAGGAGGTAGTGATAGGATCATCACCTTCTCGCTTGCGTGCGTGCCACATGTGTTCGACGCGGCGCTCTCTCGACCAGTAATCCACCATAGTCTCAAGTTCGCGCCAGATCCTGAGCCACTCAACGTCTGTTGTCGCCCAGACGTCTCATGGAGCTGGGAAGCGAGATATTACACGGCGAGTTCCCAGTGACATGGCGTCGGTCTCAACGACTAACTACGAATTGTCGCTGAGTTTTTTCGAATCGTCGCTGAGATTCCGGAGTAGGGCACGGATAAGCAGCACTAGGAAGTTCGCCATCGCATAAACCGCGCATAACTCAACTGAACTCAGCTAAGCTAAACCAAACTAGACCGAAGCAGACCACAAATGTGGCGGCAATTTAGCGGGTATTTTGCGGCTATTTCACGGTGAGCATTATTTGGCGACTATTTCGCAGCCAGCATCATTTGGCGGCTATTTCGCGACTATTACTCGGGAAAAGGCATTTTGCCTCTGTTTCGCGGCTATTTCCCGGTCAAAACTCACAAGGGAACCACAATAAGTCATAGTGATCATTCCAAATGAAATGTATATTTCTAGAACCATTTTTGGACGAAAAGTCCGATTACGCCCATCGCAGCTGCCTAGACCCACTCTGAAAAAAGTTATGAGCGTTTTTTAAAGCTTCGCGGCAAGGTAAGGGAATTATGGAATTTATGGAATTTTTAGGGTGTTTTAAATTTTTTTCCTGATTTTGCTAAAAACATGTATGTAGGGATCTGGGGTGCTGAACACGAATCTGGGGTTCGCATCCAGAAATTTTAAGGTTTACTGTAGGTTACGGTAGGTAACATGTCATTTAGGAGGCAAAACCTATCTCAATAGTCCGATAATCGACAAATGGACATCGAATTCGTATTCAGCACCCCAAATAACCCCCACATAGAAACTTTGAGACAAATCTGAGACTTTGACCAAACTACCGTATACCCACCGTAATCTACCGTAAGCTGTCGGAAATCGATAAACTGACATCAGATTCGTGTTCAGCACTCCAAATAACCCCCAGAGAAATAATTTGAGAATGGTCTATAGTAGCACTTCAGAAATTGTCAAAAGTCGCGATTTGCCGTAAAATTCTCCCCCGATGGGAAGCTGTGAACGAATACAGTCGAAAACTTCGAAAAGTCAATAAATGAACCTCAGATTCGTGATCAGCACCCCAAATAACCCCCGGAGCAATTTTTAAGTCAAATCTGGAATATTTTTCTAAAACGCTTCGAGAGCCCTCTTAATTGGTATAAATAAACACCCAACCGAAAATCCGTACAAGTCCAAAACGCTATTCGTCTGCGCAAAGTTTGGAAATTGTTTCTTCAACCAAACTTTGCTTAGTGGGGTAGTATTGGGCGCTGAACACGATTATGAGGTCCGTTTCCGGATTTTCGTAAGAATAATGCGCTTTTTGGAGAGTACAATAAGTACGAAAATCAGAGAAAAAATGCCTGTAACTTTTTTCAGAGTGGGTGGCAGCTGCGATGGGCATATTCGGACTTTTCGTCCGAAAATGGTTCTAGAAAAGTACATTTCATTTGGAATGGTCACTATGACTTATTGTGGTTCCCTTGTCAGAGTACACGCTCGCAAACGTGGTTGAGATAACCACGGAAATATAATGGTATGGCTCAGAACACAACGCCTACGCATTTTGAAGCGTCAAAAACGACCCACAATGACGCTACACGTGTGAGAAGTTGGCCCTGCCCCGTATCTGCCCGCCCTTGCATTTGCGTCCTCCTCTAAAAAAGGGGTTCTGGGCTATTCCCACCATCGGCGACGCTTATGGGTGGTACAATGAGTACAATAAGTGAGCTATACACATCGACAATGGTGGGAATGGCCCAGCACTCCTGTTTGGGGGAGGACGCAAATACGGGGGCGGGCTGATACAGGTGCGGGGCCGACTCCTCAGTCGTGTAGCGTCACTTGTGGTCGTTTTTGACGCTTCAGAATGCGTAGGCGTTGTATTCTGAGCCATGCCATTCAACTTCCGTAGTTAGTATCTCAACCATGCTTGCAATCGTGTATGCTGCCTTTAAGTGATAAGAGTGCAGCCGGTTCAATTACCCAAGTATGCAGTACATGGGCCCCGCCCAGCATCTGGATGCCCTGCCCATCCGGTGGCGGCCTCAGTGGAGGTTGGGCGACCTAGCCGCGACGCGTGGGTCTACCGACTACGCTTCGTGACGGTGTGTCGACCGCGACGCGTGTCGGTGTGCCGACCGCGATGCGTGTAGGTGTGCTGACCGCGATGCGTATTGATGCGCCGGGCGCGACGCGGGTCGGTGCAAAGTAGTTCCTAAGCCACATAAAAGTTTTGCTGGATGTGAACCGCTGCTAAATAGGCCGCTAAACGTGACAGGTCAAAATGTCAACAGACCGACAACAGGCGGACGTCGCTGGGAAACGTGCAGTTGTCAGGCTTACAATGCGAGCGATTTGAGTTGTCAAGAGGGTGCAGTTTATGAGATGACAACTTCTCAACCTGTTGTCGACGCCCCAGTTTGCCCGAGTGGATTGGATGGGATAGTACGCAATAGTGTCCCCCAAATATTCGTTTATTCGAATAATATTCGAATATTCGAATAATTCGAATATTCAAGGAAGTGGATTATTCGGGTTATTCGAATAATCGAATATTCAAAGAAGCGAAATATTCGTTTATTCGAATAATCGAATATTCGAAGAAGTGAAATATTCGAATTATTCGTTTATTCGAATATTCAAAAAAAATATTCGTTCCAACACTCTAGATGGTTCCTCTTTACGACCCTCCTCACACTCATTGATCAACCATAGTTGGTTATGACATGAAACATTTTTCCTCAGTGCATACTATCTTTTTTTCAGACGCCTTCATCGCAGAATCGACCAATCGCAGCACATACAGGATCACATATTCATTTTTTATCGGGAAGACTGCATTTCAATAAATCGATGAAGTGTGGAAACATAACAAAGAAGTATTGGCTTGGGCTACAAAAATATGGGATGAGCGACGTTTGAAGATGAATTTCGGTTGGAAGCCAGGTTTCAGTGATTGCTCAGGTTTAAGCAGCACGATGCGGAAGAATGGCTTTGAGCTCGAATCTCGTCTTCTTCCTTTGATCACTCTGAAAAAAAGACGCATTTAGCTCGAGGTAAAAAATTTTAATCTGCTTTCCTCTAGCCTTTCCCAAGTTTGTGCTAGACATTAGATAAATTGCAATAGTGCTAGAAAGGAGAAACCCTTACCCATGATCGAATTCATCAATGGTCAACTCGCGCTTTAACAGTGATTGTGAACGGCGAGGCAGATGTATTCGAAAAACCAGGCAATTCAGGTGAAATTCGCCCTTAACCCACAGGTTTACCGTTGAGGAATCCGAGGTCACTTGGTATATGTCAAAACATCATCAACGATAGAACGTGCATGAAACAAAAAAACGCACCTCAGCCTGCTTCTGATGGTGATGGAGAAAACAGTAAATGTGGCGAAATATCAAGGAGGTGGTCGAGAAAAAAATTCAAGGAGAAAGGAAAGGCATTGGAAGAGGTTGGACGGCAAGGCTTCACAAGATATAGCGGGACGTGGTCCGTGTTTAACAAATCGAGGGTTTCTCACGAAATCAAATTCATAGTGAAGAAGGCCAAGAGTCGCTGGTACAGACCAAACATTCATTTGAAAAACTTGTAGGCTGGACGGGAGTATGATATACGAGCAAAATGAATGTATAAAGATTCTGCGAGTTTTGAACGGGTTTCCTAGAGAAGAGCCACGTGTTTCAACTTTGACCCAAAGCCAAAAAGTGCTCAGAGGATCGCGGGGTCGTAATGGAGCACAATAGGCTTTCACCTCGACGAGAATAGCGAGGGCAGCACGAGGGGAAGAGCTACTGCTCGAGCAGCACGTGCTGCCTTTGTGCTGCTCTTAGCAGCACGTGCTGCCCTCGTCCTCCATTTGTCGCCTCAGCTGCTGCTCTTTTTTGTGGCAATTGTAGTGTGGTAACATTGCTCAAAGTGGTCCATTTGGACCGCTACGAGCATATTTACAATCAGCATGGGGGCTTCTTTGTTTTGAGCATGCACATATAGACATCTGATTAGTTATATGACAATTTACCAATTCTCTTTTCTCCCCAAGCAAGGTGTATGGAATCTAAGCAATCGATTGATCTTCATCTCAGACGATCGTGGGCTGTCAAGGAGCGCAACTATCTCGCACTTTTACTAGAATAGCGAGAGCCGCACAAGGGGACGAGCTGCTGCTCGAGAAGCACGTGCTGCCCTCCTTCTCCAATTGTCGCCCCAGCTGCTGCTCTGTGTTGTGGCCAGCTTAGTGTGGTAACACTGCTCAAAGTGGTCCCGTAGGTAACTACGACCATACTCATGATTCACATGGAGAGTTCTTCCCTTCTAAGAACATGAACATGCCCACATCCTGGGAAGTTGTATTGAGTTAACACAACCAATCGATCTCCAGCCCTATCACACGGAATACCTTGAAGGCAGTGCCCACGATCAAAACACTTCGGGTTTCCAACGTAAATCGAAAGACCCGGGGCTCAATGCATCAATAGTGCCGAAAAAACGGCTAAGAACGATCACAAAATAGCCCTATACGGTCCCAAACTTGAATGTCCGCTCACGCCACGCCCACTTCCTCAACGGCTACCGATAAAAGTGTCTGACTGAAGTGACCCGACTATAAGAAGGCGACCGATTATCAAATGGGGTAAGTTTTATTGAGCGGAGTGGATTGTAACCTCCTGGATGTATGTTGTTACCCCTAAGGCCGGGTTTTCAGTAGTTTACGGATCGGAACCGGTTGAAAGGAGTGGGAGTGGCGTGAGCGGAACACTCAGTTTTAGGGCCGCACAGGTCTTTTTATGCTCGTTCGTAGCCGTTTTCCTGACATTGCTGGTGTTTTCATATTTCTGGATCAGTGAGTGCATCGGAATGATTTTCGCATACCTTCCCCGCTGTACACTTTTTCGACAGTCCTGTTATCAGGTCGACTGTACTAACATCTGTTGCTCGCAAAAAAACAATAGAGGGAGTTGAAGTCAAACGATATCTCCTCATGGATCTGCAGCAAAGGTTTGTCAATTCAATGCCAGTTTGTCGTCGAGTTAAAGACCAGGCGCCGACCGGTCGCCGTCGACCAAGACACGCTGCCATCCAATCGCAAAATCGCCGCGACCTGACGCTACTAACTGCCAACAGCTTGAAGCCATTTTTCAACACTTTCATTTCATCTCCAACTGGTCGCCTTTCTATGACTCAATCTTTGGCTAAACGCGCGGTGGCGGCCAATGATTTGCGCGGGGATCTCACTTTTATCAGCGCGCGACCTCTCAGACGTGGTACTTTTATGCAAGATTCACATTTTCGTTACATCAAGTCTTCGAAAAAAACTTTTGGTATTTCACTGATTATCAAATTAAACGTCGTTTCATTCTGAAGAAAATGTCAATTTAAAATTTAAAATGGCACACTCGAGAAAAGAAGTTCCCAGCGAGCAATTTAAACGGTTCAGCCCGGCTAAAAAACAGATGAATCGTTCTGGAAAAAGGGATGAGTCGTCCTTCCTATTGGATGGTGGTTGTGTAAAACCGGCCAAAAATTCGAGAGGCGTTCGGCTCTTCTAGAACGAATTTTTAGCGTTTTTTCAGATTTGCAACAATTTGTTTTTTTTTTTAATCTCGAGGGTGTAAACGGAAAATTCTGAAAAATCACCTTCTCACTCTGAAATGCGTTTCCTTGAACTTAAACGTTACTCGCATTTTTGACAGAAAAACAATTGTTTCGGTTTAATGTCAGAAACTTGTATTTTTCAAATGCTGAGCGGCGATGGTTTGCCAAAAATTAGGCGAAATGGGGAATACATACATTTTCTTCACGAAAAGCACAATGCTCACAGAATTCAAAGCCGACAACTTTCAAAAACAACCTTTCAATGAAAATAATAATTCGAACTCTTCCGAAAAATGTCCACGGTAATAATTTAGAAATAAGAAAAAATGTTCAAGGAATTCTAAAATCGTTTTTTGGAAGAGAAGAAATCACCATTTAATAAATGATGAATACTCTGATATTTGAATTCCGTTCAACCCTGAAAGTTCCTATAAACAGTGCTAATATCAGCGACTCAAAATATTTTGAGGAAAACTTTATTCTTGGAATAAGTGGATATAACTTTTTTTTACAAAGAAAGTCATAATTCTACACGTGGAAACTCTGACAAAATTGGTATGGGGTTCCCAAAACTAATCTCAGATTGAACAGTTTCACATGTAGGGCTGGTTCAGCATTCGTCTCCTTGAAATTAAATTTGGAGAATGTACCCCGTTCTTTTCCTGCTTTCAAACGCAAAGCTTCGAGTATTCTTCTTGCGTGGTATTTTTTCAATTTGTTTTTCTGCTGTATCATACTCTACGCCCGTTTTTTCACGTCCACCTTATGTAGTGTATTGATAAAAAAAAATAAATAAATGGTTTTTCACAATGAGAGAAACATATTATCACGCCTATCTCACATCTCTACAGTCCCGAAACCGGGTGAAAATCAATTATTGTTCAAGGTATAGAGAAATTTTGTGTCAAGAAATGTTTTTGGAGACTCACAATCACTACTGATAGAGGCCTGTGTTGAACGGTCCTCGCAAACTCGTGCCAGATACGAGGCCGCCTAGGGTGGGCATGAGACAGCCCGTAGTGGCAGCATCATTTCCATCAGCTGTAGCGAAGATCAAAGGATATAATCAAGGATAAATAAGCCGTTGTAGATATGAGTGAGCCTCAATGAGGTCTCTATTTTTGATAGGTCGACCCAGCACTGATGCTGAGCTCGACATATCCCCTGCGGAAAAAGGATTATGAGAAAAAAAGGAGAGATCATAAATGAAGAGCAGCAGTTGGGGCCACAATGAAGAGCAGCAGTTGGGGAGTGAAGAGCAGCAGTTGGGGCCACAATGAGGAGCAGCAGTTGGGGCCACAATGAAGAGCAGCAGTTGGGGCGACGACTGGAGCAGTTGGGGCGACGACTGGAGCAGTTGGGCGACGACTGGAGCAGTTGGGGCGACTTCAGCGGCAGGTGGGGCAACTATACGAGCAGCAGTTGGGGCAGTGAGCGGAGCAAGAGGACACAACGTGCTGCCCTGGGCAGCAGTTGGGGGAAAGAAAGGGGCTTACACCTCGACGAGTAAATGCGTTAGTAATCTCCTCGTGCTGCCTTACTAAGCCGCGAGTATCTGAGTGAGAGAGATTCTTAGTAGCAGTCTCAAAAACATTTCAGAAAATTAATTTGAAGACTCTGACTCAGAATTTCGCTGCGGTTTCCGGTGAGGGCACGCCGCAGAATAAAAAAATGATAGGGCCATCGCTATTTTATGCATAATTTGGGCTTGACGCGATCAAGTTGGAAATGATTAGATAGTTGCCAAACAAATCTTAAGTTCAAAATTGTGAAACATTTCTAAAATATGAATCAGGTGAACATTTAAGCCGGAAAATCTAATTCTTATATAATCTGGGAGAAAGCACGGATAAGGAGACAGTAGAGCCTGAATGGGGCGCTGAAGTGAATAACAGTAGCTGAATAGTAGAAGAAAATAGCACAATAAGGCGAAGAATGACGCTTCCGAGCAGAGATGGCTCGAAATCAGCCGGTGAGGGCAGATGGAGACGGCAGAGCGCGCTAAACCCGCGTTTGAATTTCGCGCCGGTTAGAGACGCGCGCGAGACAACTCGTCCGACACCCCCGAACTCGTCCGGTAGTTTTTCCTTTGTAAGTGTAGCTGCGAATCAGTTGGGCATCAGTAAGTATAGCGAAACGGCTTTCCAGTGCAAATCACCTGAAATAAATAGAGGCATATCGAATTAAGACGCCAGTCAATAAGAAGTTAGAGCAGTAACATAATAAATGCACACTAAAAGTGGTTTCACTTGAATGAGACTGAAGGTCTCGAACTATCGGCCCATCAGTTTAACCTCATCAGTATGCAAAGTTATCGACATCATTATCAAAGATTGCGTTCTCTCCCACCTTGCATCGAACGACCTCCGCAGTCCCGCGCAATATGGTTTTCTACCTGGTAGATCTACACTATCTCAGCTGGTATCCTCGTTCCACGACTGGTGTTCGGCTGTGAACGAACTGATGTTGTGTACATAGACTATGCTAAAGCTTTTGATACAGTCAGTCATCCAAAGCTACTTCTGAAACTTCAAGGCTACGGCATTTCTGGTGACATTTTAAAATGGTTGAATTGCTTTCTGACACCTCGTGACTTCATAGTCAAAATTGGCGACTTTTGTTCTCATCCTTGCCCAATCGTCAGCGGTGTTCCCCAGGGTAGCGTTCTGGGTCCTTTGCTTTTCCTCATTTATGTGAACGACATTTCTGACGGATTGTCGAGCACATGCAAGCTTTTTGCTGATGATCTGAAGATATATCGTCCCCTTCGCAACCCCGCCATCGATTTTCACGAGCTTCAGTGTGACCTGAACCGGCTTTCTAATTGGTCCAAGCTATGGCAGCTAAAAATATCTGAAGAAAAATGCAGCTTGTTTGATTTGATTTGATTTATTACACGGTAAAACCGTGTGAAAGACAACAACAGAATAATAAAAGCACTAAAATCACTCGAACAACAATAAACAAATGGATCAACTGACTATTAGGCATACATCGGCACCATCAAGAAAAGAGATCTTACAAACATTACTCCTGGGACAACAGATAACACTCAAGTGTCTTTTTGAATTCACTTAGTTTCCCCACTATCAAACCTGACCGAAGTAGTTTATTGAATTCAGACCCCGCTCTATTGACAAAGAAGTGCTGTCGTACGTTCCGCCTGGCCCCAATGAGGCCCAATTTCACCGGTGCTCCCCTAGTGGTTGATGGTCTAAGGTTGAACAGCCGGCTAGCCTTGATACCAGCACTCCCATGAATGTTTTTATACATCATTATCATATCAAACCTTCTTCTCCTGCGCTCTAGAGTGGTTAGGCCCAGTTTGGCGTTTCTGGTGACATGACACACGTTGCGATTCGTCTGAAACCACGATGTCCGGAAGTAAACTCTACGTGTGAAAGTATTCTGGACTTTCTCAAGCGCGTCGATGGATCCTTTTTTGTTTGGATTAAAAACTACCGTACCATACTCCATTAGTGGACGTACGTACGTTTTATACACCTCGGTCAGCACGTTTGCATTAGTAGTTTGTTCCATATTAATTTCCAACATGAGTGCTTTTTACGCCTAAACGATGTTGCGCTTCCCGTACGCGAGACTGTCAGTGATCTTGGTGTGCTTATTAGCACCGAACTTAAGTGGGAATCCCACTGCAAGGAAATCTCTAAGAAAGCTTCTCGTGTGGCAAATTACATTCTAAGATCTCTGCAACACCCATGTCTCGAACATTACAGGAAAGCATACATTGTCTACTGCCGACCGCTCTTGGAATACTGTACGCAGGTCTGGTCACCATCCTCTCTTGAGGATGATGAAATCGTGGAAAACGTGCAAAGGCGATACTCAAAACGCGTTTTTGTCAAAGTGTTTCCTACGCGAGAAGTACCAGACTATACGACAAGGCTGCCGAGATGTCGTACGTTCGTGCCGTGGCAGTGTGGAGGAAAGAAGATCGCCTCCGTGCAAACCGACGTCTTCTTCTTCTTCTTCTGCAGCCTCAAAGTGGTTTTTGTCATAGGTTGAGGAACTGGGCGGCCTTCACAGGATTCGTCCAAAGGTCCATTGTTGATAAGGAGGTAGGTCTCTTCGGGCACATGAACAAGTGCGCCGTGTCGTGTCCGGGAGCACCACAGTCCGGGCATGCGTCTGGTCGGCTGCTGTCGATCTTGTTGACGTAAGACATGAGCAGAATAGAGTGACCACAGCGCAGCGATGCAAGAGCACATCTGGCTCGTCTGCCGAGTTGAGACTCGGACTCGCAAACCCGAGGCGGCACCGTTCCCAAGATAGGGTTCACAGCCGCCTTTGCTAGATATCCTCGAACAAACTGGGTGTGCTCCTCACGCAGAAGACGAAGCCTTTCCATGTTGGAGTCGGCCCATCTCTGTACATCAACTTTACGAGGAGCATCGGCGAACGGCGTCCTAATCGACCTCTCTCTTATGGGCTTCATGATTCTCTTTGACGGATGATTCGGCTGCCTCAGAACATTAATATACATCTGCTGTGCCTGGAGTTCACAATGCTCCTTGACCGGCAATATGCAGGCCTCCGCGTGAAGATGCTCCACCGGGGAGCTCCTTGCACAACCGGTAGCAATTCTAAGCGCAGCATTCTGTACACGCTGCAGCTTATTCCAGGAGCTGTCAGACACCAGGTGCTGCCACACTGGTGCCGCATATTCCAGAGCCGGCTGAAGTATTGCTCTGTAGGTTCTCAATATTGTCTCTAGGCTGCTTCCCCATGATGTTCCTCCGAGAGCTCTCAAGATATTAAGCCTAGCCTTGACGACTGTTTGTTTCTGTTCCGCGTTTTTGTGGAACTTCAGTGAGGGATCAAGAATAAGGCCAAGCAGCTTGGGGAATTTTGCTGCTGGCAACAGGTCACCATCCCATTTGACATCTGGATGGGCACTGTGTTCCTTGGTGTTCGTTGTGAACACTGAAACAGAGGATTTTGCGGCAGAGACTGTGAGCATCATTTTATCGAGGAAGAGCTTCAACTCGACGAGATAGGCGCTGTTCTTGTTAGCGGCTATCTGCAGGTCACGATCCTGGCACATGATGGTGATGTCGTCGGCATACATAACAATCCTTACATCATTGGGAGGCTCGGGAATGTCCACAAGATACAGGCTGAATAGGGCAGGGGACAGCACTCCGCCTTGCGGAACACCGGCTGCTATTGGAATGCTATCGGATACATGATTCTGGAACAGAACCTTAGCACGGCGGCCTTTAGTGAACGCTGCAATCCATCGCCTCTGCCATGATGGTAGCGACGACTTGAGCAGTTTCTCGGACAGCAGTCCCAAGTTAACAGAGTCAAACGCTTTGCTCAGGTCGAGGGCGACGGCCACCGTTCTCAGGGGCTTTCTCATGTTGAACCCATCGACCGCAAAGCTCACGATCTCCAATAGAGCTGTAGTAGTGGAGTGAAGTTTCCTGAACCCATGCTGATGCTGCTGTCGCTCATTTTGATCAGCCAGGTCCGTCACGATCAACTTTTCAGCTAATTTAGCGACGGGCGATAACAGGCTTATTGGTCGAAAGCCCTTTGCCGTGCTTTGGGACTTGCCTGGCTTTGGCAACGGTATCACATTGGCTGTCTTCCAAGCTTGGGGTAGAGTGCAGGTCCGGAAAGAAGTGTTAATGATATCTGCAAGCATCGGTAGAAGTTCCATGGGAAGCTTGTCCAGGATGGCTGGGCAGGCACCGTCAGGTCCGATAGCCTTCGAATTCCGCATTTCTTTGACAGCCTTCTCTACTTGTGTGAGTAAAGGCCTCAGATGCGTTCATGAGCGGTAACCGGCTCAGCTCTCTAACCGTGACTCTGTTTTGCACGCCTCGCTTGGTACGTGTGATGAAAAATTCTTGCCGAGTGCGTAAGCAGCCGCTTTCCCTGATTTGAAGACGTTCTCCTCGAACTCAATAGCGGAGCTCATCGGGGGAGCGGACCTTCCGGAAATTTTCCTCAACACTTTCCACGTCGTAGTTCCGTCCGCCTTGACATTCAGCTTTTCAGTGAACTTCTCCCAGCATTCCCTCTTGCTCTTATCCAGATCCTGCTTGATCTCATTATCCAGCTCAGCAATCTCCGGGTCTAGATGGTCTGCGGCTCTCTTCTCATCTCTGGTTCTTATCTTCTGCAGTATTTCCCTGCTGACATTTGGAAAAAAGGTCTTGACACGACCCTCAGGAATTGCTGCTTTCATGGCCTTGCGGATGGCACTTGTTAGATGGCGCTCTTTCTGATGAACATCACCATTCCATGGGAAGTCGACCGCATGGCGGAGTGCAACATCTCTGAACAGGGTCCAGTCTGCTAGGCCTAAATTAAGATAAGTACGATGACGAAACCCAGAGTAAGGGGCAAGAGAGTCAGAGAGATCAATATAGACAAAGACGGGAATGTGATCACTGGAGAGAGTTGTGGATGTGGACCACGTGCAAGCATTAGAGAGATTGGATGACACAAGAGAGATATCTGGGCTAGAAGGTCGGCCGTTGGCAGGGAGACGAGTGGGCTGGTCATCGTTGAGGATAACCAGGTCACACTCCTCAGCCCATTCTTCGACATCTTCCCCTCTGGCGTCAGAATCAAGAGCGGAGCAGAACGTGTGAGCATTGAAGTCACCCGCAAAGACAGCTGAAGGGGAGAGTGAGCAGTCGTACAACTGCTTAAGGAGGGGAATAGGATTATAAGAGGGGGGACAAGATGATATAGGAGGAATATATATGTTAAATAGAGATAAAGGGGTTTTGAGGGGGAGGTGGACAGGAATGTACTCGAGAGTACCGTCCTTAGGAGTATTATTCTGCGGCCGACCAGCACCTCTCCCATGACAAAAACCCTCTTCTCGGAGGGGTTGACGTCGGTCCTCAAAACCCCTTTATCTCTATTTAACATATATATTCCTCCTACAGGCCATAAAATGACCAAAGTCTCACCGTCGACTGCTTACCACACGCTGCGCGTCCGCACGCGCGTCGGAAGCAGACGAGTTTTGCCCGCCGCGCGCCGAGTTCCGCCCGCCGCGCGCCGTTTCGGCCTCCGCGCGGCGGCCAAAACTCGTCGCGCGGCGGCCAAAACTCGTCGCGCGGCGGCCAAAACTCGTCTGCTTCCAACGCGCGTGCGGTCGCGCAGCGCGTGGTACGCAATCGACGGTGAGACTTTGGCCGTTTTATGGCCTGTATATCATCTTGTCCCCCCTCTTATAATCCTATTCCCCTCCTTAAGCAGTTGTACGACTGCTCACTCTCCCCTTCAGCTGTCTTTGCGGGTGACTTCAATGCTCACACGTTCTGCTCCGCTCTTGATTCTGACGCCAGAGGGGAAGATGTCGAAGAATGGGCTGAGGAGTGTGACCTGGTTATCCTCAACGATGACCAGCCCACTCGTCTCCCTGCCAACGGCCGACCTTCTAGCCCAGATATCTCTCTTGTATCATCCAATCTCTCTAATGCTTGCACGTGGTCCACATCCACAACTCTCTCTCCAGTGATCACATTCCCGTCTTTGTATATATTGATCTCTCTGACTCTCTTGCCCCTTACTCTGGTTTTCGTCATCGTACTTATCTTAATTTAGGCCTAGCAGACTGGACCCTGTTCAGAGATGTTGCACTCCGCCATGCGGTCGACTTCCCATGGAATGGTGATGTTCATCAGAAAGAGCGCCATCTAACAAGTGCCATCCGCAAGGCCATGAAAGCAGCAATTCCTGAGGGTCGTGTCAAGACCTTTTTTCCAAATGTCAGCAGGGAAATACTGCAGAAGATAAGAACCAGAGATGAGAAGAGAGCCGCAGACCATCTAGACCCGGAGATTGCTGAGCTGGATAATGAGATCAAGCAGGATCTGGATAAGAACAAGAGGGAATGCTGGGAGAAGTTCACTGAAAAGCTGAATTTCAAGGCGGACGGAACTACGACGTGGAAAGTGTTGAGGAGAATTTCGAAGGTCCGCTCCCCCGATGAGCTCCGCTATTGAGTTCGAGGAGAACGTCTTCAAATCAGGGAAAGCGGCTGCTTACGCACTCGGCAAGAATTTTTCATCACACGTACCAAGCGAGGCGTGCAAAACAGAGTCACGGTTAGAGAGCTGAGCCGGTTGCCGCTCATGAACGCATCTGAGGCCTTTACTCTCACACAAGTAGAGAAGGCTGTCAAAGAAATGCGGAATTCGAAGGCTATCGGACCTGACGGTATCTCCCCAGCCATCCTGAAGAAGCTTCCCACGGAACTTCTACCGATGCTTGCAGATATCATTAACACTTCTTTCCGGACCTGCACTCTACCCCAAGCTTTGAAGACAGCCAATGTGATACCGTTGCCAAAGCCAGGCAAGTCCCAAAGCACGGCAAAGGGCTTTCGACCAATAAGCCTGTTATCGCCCGTCGCTAAATTAGCTGAAAAGTTGATCGTGACGGACCTGGCTGATCAAAATGAGCGACAGCAGCATCAGCATGGGTTCAGGAAACTTCACTCCACTACTACAGCTCTATTGGAGATCGTGAGCTTTGCGGTCGATGGGTTCAACATGAGAAAGCCCCTGAGAACGGTGGCCGTCGCCCTCGACCTGAGCAAAGCGTTTGACTCAGTTAACTTGGGACTGCTGTCCGAGAAACTGCTCAAGTCGTCGCTACCATCATGGCAGAAGCGATGGATTGCAGCGTTCACTAAAGGCCGCCGTGCTAAGGTTCTGTTCCAGAATCATGTATCCGGTAGCATTCCAATAGCAGCCGGTGTTCCGCAAGGCGGAGTGTTGTCCCCTGCCCTATTCAGCCTGTATCTTGAGGACATTCCCGAGCCTCCCAATGATGTAAGGATTGTTATGTATGCCGACGAGATCACCATCATGTGCCAGGATCGTGACCTGCAGATAGCCGCTAACAAGATCAGCGCCTATCTCGTCGAGTTGAAGCTCTTCCTCGATAAAATGATGCTCACAGTCTCTGCCGCAAAGTCCTCTGTTTCAGTGTTCACAACAAACACCAAGGAACACAGTGCCCATCCAGATGTCAAATGGGATGGTGACCTGTTGCCAGCAGCAAAATTCCGCTGCTTGGCCTTATTCTTGATCCCTCACTGAAGTTCCACAAAAACGCGCAACAGAAACAAACAGTCGTCAAGGCTAGGCTTAATATCTTGAGAGCTCTCGGAGGAACATCATGGGGAAGCAGCCGAGAGACAATATTGAGAACCTACAGAGCAATACTTCAGCCGGCTCTGGAATATGCGGCACCAGTGTGGCAGCACCTGGTGTCTGACAGCTCCTGGAATAAGCTGCAGCGTGTACAGAATGCTGCGCTTAGAATTGCTACCGGTTGTGCAAGGAGCTCCCCGGTGGAGCATCTTCACGCGGAGGCCTGCATATTGCCGGTCAAGGAGCATTGTGAACTCCAGGCACAGCAGATGTATATTAATGTTCTGAGGCAGCCGAATCATCCGTCAAAGAGAATCATGAAGCCCATAAGAGAGAGGTCGATTAGGACGCCGTTCGCCGATGCTCCTCGTCAAGTTGATGTACAGAGATGGGCCGACTCCAACATGGAAAGGCTTTGTCTTCTGCGTGAGGAGCACACCCAGTTTGTTCGAGGATATCTAGCAAAGGCGGCTGTGAACCCTATCTTGGGAACGGTGCCGCCTCGGGTTTGCGAGTCCGAGTCTCAACTCGGCAGACGAGCCAGATGTGCTCTTGCATCGCTGCGCTGTGGTCACTCTATTCTGCTCATGTCTTACGTCAACAAGATCGACAGCAGCCGACCAGATGCATGCCCGGACTGTGGTGCTCCCGGACACGACACGGCGCACTTGTTCATGTGCCCGAAGAGACCTACCTCCTTAACAACAATGGACCTTTGGACGAATCCTGTGAAGGCCGCCCAGTTCCTCAACCTATGACAAAAACCACTTTGAGGCTGCAGAAGTAGAAGAAATACGACAAGGCTTGAAATGTTGGGGATCGAAACCCTACGATATCGGCGAACCGAGTTCGATTTACACTTGTGTTATAGAATCGTTAACGGTCTTTGCGACATCCCATTTGAGAGTGTTTTCGTGTTCACCAGCCGCTGTACTCGCTCCCGCCAGCACGCTTTTCAGCTCGCACGTAGATTTACGTCGAAGTCCAACGTGCTGCATTCCTTTGCATTTAGAGTCATCCCAGTTTGGAACAAATTACCTCCAGAGATCGTTGAGGCCGCGCATCTTCCGATTTTCAAAAGCAGGCTGTCCCATTTCAACCTCAGGTCATTGCATGGGGTCGATGGCCGTGCTTTCTGCTAAAGCTTTAAATTCAGGGTGCTCTTATTCGTACGAGTGTTTTCTTTGCCTACAATTTTGTTTGCCTGCATGTCCAGGCTGTCTTGTTTGAACCTATACCACATACATTTTGTATGTTTCTTTGTCGCCAGATAAAGCTATTGAATTGAATTGAAAGAAAGCAGGTGGGAGATTAACGCGCTCTAATGAGAAAACCGCGCCGACGCGACCGCAGCAACAAAATTTGTCCAGTCACCAGGATTTAGTGGTTTCTCTCCCTTACTGACCAAAATTTACAGAAATTTCTACGATTTTCTCACCTAATTTTCCTCTTGACGCCATTCTATTGATCCTCTGCCGATGTGTTCAAGTCTAGACCGAAGTTTTGGTGGCCCTCTCACCACCCGTTTAGAAATAACCGAACCGTGCTCGACTCTGCTTTTAGGTAGACGGAAGGAGTCTCCCCACCAGGGATGTGCGGCAAACGATTTTCAAAAATCGGCAAACGACAATCGACAAAAATCGCCCAAAAATGGCCGGCAATCGACAAACGGCAAAATTAAAAACCTCGTACAAAAAAAGACACGATTGTTCGAAAAGTGACTGTAGAAAGATGTTTGATTTTTTCATGCACCATTCGTATTAAAAATAACAAAGTAACAAATCGTTTCCAATAACACCACGTGGAGTTGAGCTTTTCAGTGCAATACCTGATAGGAAAAAAAACAGTTTCGGTATGAGTATCCCATAGAAAACTGGTAATCAGAGATTTTGGTGTTAGAGTAGCAATTTTTCGAGGTTCTCTGGTGCCAACCATTTTCTGAGGACCGAAGCCATAACTACAGCGATACTGAGATCGCAATTAATGATTGGCTTACGAGTAAAAAAGTCTTGCACTTCTTGATAGAAGAATTTTCAACAATTTTTGAAACCCCAGGATTAGTTTGATATTAAACTCATATCGTTAGAACTACACCGCATTTTTGGATCCTTTTGTTATTTTTCCCAGCACCACCACAACACTGTAGTCGTTCATTTGTTTGTAAAGCGAAGATTTCTGAAAATTTAGCTTCTGGCAAAAGCAGCGATATGGCAATGTCATTTGGAAGTCAAAGAAAATTTCAAAGTATCTTGAAATATCTTTAAAGTGATTTGGCGCAAAATGGCTGGAGTAATAAAAAGCAGGAAAGTGAAGTGAAATAACCAAAAAATACGATTTGGTGGTCGATCATTTCACAAACTTCTCCGTTAAGCTTATCAAAACAAAATCAAGCACGATTTGGAATGGAGCGTTGCCTTCACCTAGCATGACATATACTGATTCCCTTATTACACTTGTCAAAAATGGCTTCATGTTTCCGTTGCGCGCTTGATTTCGTTTTGATAAGCTCAACGGAGAAGTTTGTGAAATAATCGACCACCAAATCGTATTTTTTGGTTATTTCACTTCATTTCCTTGCTTTTTTATTACTCCTGGCTATTTTACGTGGAATCACTTTTTAGAGATATTTCAAGATACTTTTGATTTTTTTTGACTTCTAAATGACATTGCCAAATCGCTACTTTTGCCAGGAAGCTAAATTTTCAGAAATTTCTCATGTTTTTCAAAAAGGTTCCCCTTCTGACTTCAATTTTGCTCCACGATTTCCATTTTGGAATGATGAAACATCTAACAGACGATATTGTCGTATGAGTAAATTTTTTGAAACCTATGACTTACAATCATAAAAAATAAAACTCATTGCCGCATTTGGTGCAAAATGTGAGAAATCGATATTATTGATAATTAATATTTGATCTTGCATGATGAGCAGAATTTCCCAAACAAATGACTTAGAGCCATCAACAATCAAAAATCATTGCGGCATTTTGTGCAACAGGCAGAAAGATCAATATTATTGATCGGTATATATCGATAATGACTGATGAGCAGAATTCCTCCACCAAGAAAACAAATCCCAAAAGCAATCATCACTGTTCGCCGCATTTTGTGCAAAAAGCACGAAAATCTATAATATTGATTATCGATCGATGACGTGTCATGAGTACGAATTCTGACACGTTCAATACTTACTTCCGACGACCTGTGTTGATTGGCTCAAATTCACCCACACACCCAGGTCTCCACAGCCGCAGCAGAAAAAAAGCAGTTTTCGTGCTCCACGGCTAATTTAGTATGTAAACCACGATATTGAGGTACCCTTCATAGTAAAGGTATCGAGTTCAAATCGGAATAGGAGCGACCTGCAGTCATTTCCAGCCTCCTGTCCAAAATTGAGCTCAGTAGCTCAATTCTAACTGGTAGCACAAGATCGTGAATGCCGTCTGAAAAAAAGGAGATTAACAGAGAAAACTTGCGGTTTTTCAAAATTTTCTCAGATCCTAGGAAACCATTCTAGATCATTTTTGGGCACTTTAACCAATTTTTCGCGCTATTTTCAATGCAATTTAGAGCTAATTCCCACCTTCAGCCTGAACTTAGATTTCGAAAAACGGGTTGCGCGCGTAGCCGACTCAAAACAAAATATGGTGCGCTTCGCGCGCACCACAATTGATCTTGGCTTTACAAACAATGTTTTTGTTGTTCAACAATGTCTTTTTTCATATCAGGTATTGCACTGAAAATTCAGCTCCCCGTGGTGTTATTGGGAACAATTTTCGTTTGAACCTTCGCCCAACTGATGGAGGAGCGAATCAGATGTGGAAAATGTGCTGTTGTTGTCTTCATCGACATCAAAGCGGCATTTGATTGCATACATTGGCCTCAATAAAACGCTCTCAGAATTCAGAGTAGTAGATCCCATATGTTAAACCGCGGTAAAAACGCCATTTCGGGTGGTATCAACAGCCTCGACTTTGCATGCTTTTGAATGTGGACGATCCACTCCACATGATCGACATCGCTGATTTGCAGTGTCGAGATCATTAGCTGGATCAATATAAGGGTTGAAGAAATGACGAGAGGCTGGTGAACCGGCCCGTTAGTATATTCTCATTGTCTCGTGTTAGCCAAGTATACTATCCTGCTCATTTCCGTGAACTGTTTTACTATTCAACTTCAGCTTCATTTCTGGCCGCGGCAGTCGATAAAATTTGACTCTACATAGCACGGAACTTGAACGGTTTGGGCGGAGTTGTGCACATGTGCATTAGGGTCCTAAAACTCTGATTCTGACACGTTTTTCGGCGGACAACCTTCACGGTTTGAAGCTGTTTTCAAATCAATCTACTTTTTATGGTTTTCTCAGCAACTTTTTCCACCACAACCACTGTCTTTAAACCACCTAGGTTGGAGTTTTTATTGTATAGCCTGTCAATCTCTTTTCGGGCCGGTAGCAGTAAGGTTTACCGGGCTTTCAATGTGACCGCTGCGCAGCATGCTTAGGAAGAGCTAGTAAAAACGAGAAAGACTTCAAGCCTATTTTCCCTTCGAGTGGGAGCGTCGGTATCGTAGTGGAGCATGGACACAATGACGCTCGAATCACAAACTGTTTTTTAGATGGTTCTATTTTAAGGACACAAAGGTTCTATCCAAAAGACGAGAGAGAGCTGGGTCATCATTTGAAAATAGGGCGCGGTCCATTCACTATGGGCCTTGCGTCCAAATCGCGGCGGTTATCTATTACTCACTTTTTGCCGAATTTTGTCGAAAAAGGGTAGGAAAAGCGGCAAACGACAATCGACAAAAATCGTCCAAAAACGGCCGGCAAACGGCAATTGCCGCACATCCCTGCTCCCCACCTTTTCACACGCTCATTATTAACGACATTAAGAGAGTTGACGCATACGGAAGGATGTGAATTCATTTGACTGTCTGTTTTTGTTGGCTGCTGACCAATGATAACATCGATAACTTTCCGGGCCGCCGTCATTTCAGCTTCGAGCGTCAAATCTACATTTGAGAACGATGGAACACGAACCATACCGGATATAGGAAGATAAAAACTAGTGCACCCAGTTGCTCAATCACAAGAAATACGGTCTATTGCATATTATTCGAAATTTATCACAAATGGAGACTTCGTGAAACTCATACCAAAACGAAGAATACTACTCAGAACGTTGGAGGGCCGTGTGCCCGGGAATTTCCGACCAAGGGCGAGCGGCGGGGGCCATGTTTTGCGAGCGGAGAATCATCAGGCGCGAGGCGGGGCGCCACCAAATTTCGTTAGCTCGGTCCTGCAGGGAAAATTCGAAACAGAGGAAAACATGTTTGCTCAGGCAAATCGTATTACACGTTGAACGCTAGAATCAAACCCGTGCCACATACGGAGCACAATTTTATAATAAGTTCACTGCAGGCAGCCTTGAGTAAGTACTTACATCATCGCGCACTTCGCGCGGTGGCAGTAAGGTAAGTTCCCCAGTCTATCGAAGAGACTTGAATGGGACACCCACCATGGGGTTTCGAAAATTTTGGAGAAAGGTAGAGCACCCGCCCAGGGTGTGGGAGGGATGGTTCCCGCAGATCGTTATACAAGGAATCAATCACTTAAGCGATGACACCGTGGAAATAATCTGCCCGGGCCCCGCGCCCTTTTGCTTGAATGTCCGGGCTTCGTGCCCATTATGAGTCATGGGGCTGGGGCGGGGACCTGTTGGGCGCCAGGCGCGGAGGGGGGCCCCGCCTCGCTGAGTGGTGGGTACGGGGACGCGGCCCTCCGACGTTCTGAGTACGTGGCCTTGAGCTGTGGCTCACTACGCGAAGCGGTCGCGCTGCGGCGTTGCAATTAGAGCACGTTTACACGTCGCCAACACTTTTTGATACTGTTATTTGTTGTAACACAAAAGGGATGAAGAAAAACGACAGACAACAATGTTCAGGTGTTCAGGCATGAAGACAGCTTTCCATACAGCCAATAATGGCGATCAACAATGGTTCTCCTTCAAGTAACATAGCACGGGTTCTTATTGTGAGACATCCTTCTTCCGCATTTCCTAGGCTGAACACCAGAGCTCACCAGTTATCTCTCACAAGACTATGCCAACAGAGGATCGGTTTCAGAAAATCTCACGGAAATTATTCAGGCATGGAAAACACATTAGTTTTCTGCCCACTGTGCAAGCTGGGCCTTTTGCATTTAAGAAGCTATATAGGCACATGAGAGGGTTCACGAGCGTTCAGAAGCACAGGTGGAACAGGTGAAAAAGTGATGTAAGAACGGCTATTCAAGGACTGCACCACATTTCGCTGTAATACCTGCAAAAAAAACCTTTTATTCAGCAAGCGGTCTTAAGAAATACGAACAGGTATGTTTAAGCAGTTTGTGTTTATATGCTTCAAAAATTACCGCATCGTTGTGCACTCTGGCCGAAACCACTCCATTATCGTCCTTCAGAGGAAAAATGGCAGAAAAATACCAGGTGTCAAAGAAGAAATTTGGCCGTTTGGCAGAATACATCCTTCACAAGGTCACATAAACATTTCTTATAAATAGCTGTGTTGACGAAATGATCAAGATGACCTTCGGACAATGAAAGGGGATTGGTTCCGGCTAAAAACTATGTATCGTTCAAATTCTGAAGGTCTTGACACTGTTTTATCAAAAACAAAAAGGGTTTCATATTGGCTCACGTATATTTAGGTTTCATCTTAACTTTAAGAAAAAACCGGTATTAATCAGTTATATATGTGAACTGAATAGATAGTAACGCTGTAGCGGACATAACGCAATAAAATTATTGTGTTATTATCCTAAAAATAGTACCTAGTTGGTTTACTCTATACTCGCCCTGCACGCTGCTCTGAATCATATTATGTTGCCAATACTTGAGGCGAGATGATTTCTAATGTTTTTTACAACACCTCAAATAATGGAAGGAAACGAGGGTATGTGAAGGATTCACATTCAGCCCCCAGCCCGACGTCCCTTTGAAACAGCGCGCTCGAATTGCAACGCCGCAGCGCGACCGCGACGCGTAGTGAGCCACAGCTCAAGGCCACGTAGTATTCTTCTACCAAAACTTCATTATTTGTGGCGAAAACATGATGGAAACTTTCTCTCTTTAAATACGGCCGTGTTTAAGGCCTTGAAGAAGCTCGGAAATCGGGTATCCTGGACAAATTATTGGTTTCAGGCCGCTGAAGCACTCTAATTTCATGACGTAATAGCTAAATTGGCGCTGAAGTCTAGCAAGTGATCAAATTGAAGTGATTACAGCTTGAAGCTTTCTTATATATAAGCAGAACTATTGTATAGAAAGTTTACCCCTCTGAGAGTCCATAATACACAAAATCCTGTATAAACCGGACTTTGGTCTGCGGCCTGAGTGTATTGTCGAGGTGAGAACATCAAGTAGCAGGGGAGGAGCTTCAAAAATTCTACGCAAAAACTCGAACCTTAACTGCAGGCGCTTTTTCTTTATTAATAGGGCGACTCCTGCATTTGAACGGCTCGGGAGGCTCAAATCCATCCCTGTGAGTCATAAGGCGTTCAGGAAACTTGGCAACTGAATACTTCGAGAACGAACCTTGTGAGCGCTAATCCCTCACGGAGCAGTCACTTCTACTCTCGCCATTACGGGCTATGCGTATATCTGCTTTGCATCCATTGCTTTATCTGACCGAAGCTGCCGAGATGTCGTACGTTCGTGCCGTGGCAGTGTGGAGGAAAGAAGATCGCCTCCGTGCAAACCGACGTCTTCTTCTTCTTCTGCAGCCTCAAAGTGGTTTTTGTCATAGGTTGAGGAACTGGGCGGCCTTCACAGGATTCGTCCAAAGGTCCATTGTTGTTAAGGAGGTAGGTCTCTTCGGGCACATGAACAAGTGCGCCGTGTCGTGTCCGGGAGCACCATAGTCCGGGCATGCGTCTGGTCGGCTGCTGTCGATCTTGTTGACGTAGGACATGAGCAGAATAGAATGACCACAGCGCAGCGATGCAAGAGCACATCTGGCTCGTCTGCTGAGTTGAGACTCGGACTCGCAAACCCGAGGCGGCACCGTTCCCAAGATAGGGTTCACAGCCGCCTTCGCTAGATATCCTCGAACAAACTGGGTGTGCTCCTCACGCAGAAGACGAAGCCTTTCCATGTTGGAGTCGGCCCATCTCTGTACATCAACTTTACGAGGAGCATCGGCGAACGGCGTCCTAATCGACCTATCTCTTATGGGCTTCATGATTCTCTTTGACGGATGATTCGGCTGCCTCAGAACATTAATATACATCTGCTGTGCCTGGAGTTCACAATGCTCCTAAACCGGCAATATGCAGGCCTCCGCGTGAAGATGCTCCACCGGGGAGCTCCTTGCACAATCGGTAGCAATTCTAAGCGCAGCATTCTGTACACGCTGCAGCTTATTCCAGGAGCTGTCAGACACCAGGTGCTGCCACACTGGTGCCGCATATTCCAGAGCCGGCTGAAGTATTGCTCTGTAGGTTCTCAATATAGTCTCTCGGCTGCTTCCCCATGATGTTCCTCCGAGAGCTCTCAAGATATTGAGCTTAGCCTTGACGACTGTTTGTTTCTGTTCCGCGTTTTTGTGGAACTTCAGTGAGGGATCAAGAATAAGGCCAAGCAGCTTGGGGAATTTTGCTGCTGGCAACAGGTCACCATCCCATTTGACATCTGGATGGGCACTGTGTTCCTTGGTGTTCGTTGTGAACACTGAAACAGAGGATTTTGCGGCAGAGACTGTGAGCATCATTTTATCGAGGAAGAGCTTCAACTCGACGAGATAGGCGCTGATCTTGTTAGCGGCTATCTGCAGGTCACGATCCTGTCACATGATGGTGATGTCGTCGGCATACATAACAATCCTTACATCATTGTGAGGCTCGGGAATGTCCTCAAGATACAGGCTGAATAGGGCAGGGGACAACACTCCGCCTTGCGGAGCACCGGCTGCTATTGGAATGCTATCGGATACATGATTCTGGAACAGAACCTTAGCACGGCGGCCTTTAGTGAACGCTGCAATCCATCGCTTCTGCCATGATGGTAGCGACGACTTGAGCAGTTTCTCGGAGAGCAGTCCCAAGTTAACTGAGTCAAACGCTTTGCTCAGGTCGAGGGCGACGGCCACCGTTCTCAGGGGCTTTGTCATGTTGAACCCATCGACCGCAAAGCTCACGATCTCCAATAGAGCTGTAGTAGTGGAGTGAAGTTTCCTGAACCCATGCTGATGCTGCTGTCGCTCATTTTGATCAGCCAGGTCCGTCACGATCAACTTTTCAGCTAATTTAGCGACGGGCGATAACAGGCTTATTGGTCGAAAGCCCTTTGCCGTGCTTTGGGACTTGCCTGGCTTTGGCAACGGTATCACATTGGCTGTCTTCCAAGCTTGGGGTAGAGTGCAGGTCCGGAAAGAAGTGTTAATGATATCTGCAAGCATCGGTAGAAGTTCCGTGGGAAGCTTCTTCAGGATGGCTGGGGAGATACCGTCAGGTCCGATAGCCTTCGAATTCCGCATTTCTTTGATAGCCTCTACTTGTGTGAGAGTAAAGGCCTCAGATGCGTTCATGAGCGGCAACCGGCTCAGCTCTCTAACCGTGACTCTGTTTTGCACGCCTCGCTTGGTACGTGTGATGAAAAAATTCTTGCCGAGTGCGTAAGCAGCCGCTTTCCCTGATTTGAAGACGTTCTCCTTGAACTCAATAGCGGAGCTCATCGGGGGAGCGGACCTTCCGGAAATTTTCCTCAATACTTTCCACGTCGTAGTTCCGTCCGCCTTGAAATTCAGCTTTTCAGTGAACTTCTCCCAGCATTCCCTCTTGTTCTTATCCAGATCCTGCTTGATCTCATTATCCAGCACAGCAATCTCCGGGTCTAGATGATCTGCGGCTCTATTCTCATCTCTGGTTCTTATCTTCTGCAGTATTTCCCTGCTGACATTTGGAAAAAAGGTCTTGACACGACCCTCAGGAATTGCTGCTTTCATGGCCTTGCGGATGGCGCTTGTTAGATGGCGCTCTTTCTGATGAACATCACCATTCCATGGGAAGTCGACCGCATGGCGGAGTGCAACATCTCTGAACAGGGTCCAGTCTGCTAGGCCTAAATTAAGATAAGTACGATGACGAAAACCAGAGTAAGGGGCAAGAGAGTCAGAGAGATCAATATAGACAAAGACGGGAATGTGATCGCTGGAGAGAGTTGTGGATGTGGACCACGTGCAAGCATTAGAGAGATTGGATGACACAAGAGAGATATCTGGGCTAGAAGGTCGGCCGTTGGCAGGGAGACGAGTGGGCTGGTCATCATTGAGGATAACCAGGTCACACTCCTCAGCCCATTCTTCGACATCTTCCCCTCTGGCGTCAGAATCAAGAGCGGAACAGAACGTGTGAGCATTGAAGTCACCCGCAAAGACAGCTGAAGGGGAGAGTGAGCAGTCGTACAACTGCTTAAGGAGGGGAATAGGATTATAAGTGGGGGGACAAGATGATATAGGAGGAATATATATGTTAAATAGAGATAAAGGGGTTTTGAGGGGGAGGTGGACAGGAATGTACTCGAGAGTACCGTCTTAGGAGTATTAGGGATAATATGAGAAGGTAAGGCAGATTGCACGAAAGTAGACACTCCGCCCCCAAGAGCTGTCCTTGGCATGTGATAGGCGGTGTAGCCCGGAATGTTAGGTTGGGGATAAGTGGTAGATGGAGAGAGCTTGGTTTCTTGAACCATGATAACATCCGGGTGATGAGAACGTGCGAATAGAGAGAGTTCAGATAACTTGTTGCGAAGGCCGTTGAGATTAATGTGAACAATGGAGAGGGGGCGGTTGGTAATTGAGGAATCAGAGTTGTTGGCGGCAGAGCATAGAACACAACGAAAGGATGAGTCATGATGCCTCACAGAACTGAGGCCCGAACAGGAGAAGTGCACCCACCTTTGGCATCCGAAGCACTGGACACTTGTTTTATGCCAGGTAACATCCTCGCCGCAGGTGGCACATGGATACTTCCGTGCTGGACCTGGATTCCTCTCGACGCCGGCCCTTTGTAATAAAATCCTCAGGAGAGCTGCGGCCGACCAGCACCTCTCCCATGACAAAAACCCTCTTCTCGGAGGGGTTGACGTCGGTTTGCACGGAGGCGATCTTCTTTCCTCCACACTGCCACGGCACGAACGTACGACATCTCGGCAGCTTCAGTGAAGTTGCGCTTCGCCTATCGGCAGATTACCCGTGGAATGGAAGCTGCACCAGAAAGAGTGCCATCTATCTGACGCAATCTGCAAGGCCATGAATGCGGCTATTCCTATCGGTCGCGTCAAGACGTTCTATCGAAATGTCAACAGAGACATCCTCGACAAAATTAGAACGAGAGATGCGAGGAGAGCGGTCAATCATCTGGACCCCGTGGTTGCTGAGCTTGACAGTGAGATCAAAAAGGATTTGGACAGACACAAGAAAGAAGAGTGGGAGAAGTTCACCGGACAGATGGACTTTAAGACGGACAGTGCAGCTATCGGAAGGTTTTGCGGAAGCTTTCGGGTAATAGCTCACCGTCTCCACAGTCGAATTCAACAACGGCGTATTCAAATCAGGAAAGGAAGCCGCTTATGCGCTCGGGAAAAGTTTTTTCATCACCAGTGCTAAACGAGGTCCGCAGAATAGAGTGACTGTAAGAGAGCTGTGACGCCTCCCGCTTATGAGCACGGCCGAAGCGTTTACTACGACGCAAGTTGAGAAGACTATAAAGGAAATGCGGAATTCTAGAGCTATTGGTCCTGATGGGATATGTCCTGCTGTCTTGAAGAAGATACCCACTGACCTACTACCGCTTCTCACTGATGTGATAAACTCCTCGTTCAAGTCGTGTACAGGCCATAAAACGGCCAATGTCTCACCGTCGACTGCGTACCACGCGCTGCGCGACCGCACGTGCGTCGGAAGCAGACGAGTTTTGGCTGCCGCGCGACGAGTTTCGGCCGCCGCGCTCTGCAAAACGTCGCGCGGCGTCCAAAACTCGTCGCGCGGCGGCCAAAACCCGTCTGCTTCCGACGCGTGTGCGGTCGCGCAGCGCGTGGTACGCAGTCGACGGTGAGACATTGGCCGTTTTATGGCCTGTACTATCCCGCAGAATTGGAAGATGGCAAACGTCGTTCCGCTGCCCAAGCCTGGCAAGCCCCAAGCTTCAGTCAAGGGATATCGGCCCATTAGCTTGTTGTCTTCTTTTGCTAAATTAGCTGAAAAGCTGATCGTCAAAGACCTGGCCGAACACAACGAGAGACAGGTGTTTCAGCATGGATTCTGAAGACTGCATTCCACCACGACAGCTTTGTTAGAAATTGCTAGCTATGCAATTGATGGTTTCAACGCCTATACGCCGCAGAGAACTGTTGCAGTTGCCTTGGATCTCACCAAGGCCTTCGACACAGTGAATCTTGGCATCTTATCAAACAACTTACTGGAGTCATCAATCCCGCCATGGCAAAAGCGCTGGATAGCTGCATTCACTAAGGGAAGACGGGCTGGAGTGATGTTCCAGAATCATGTCTCAAACAGCATTCCGATTGCAGCTGGAGTCCCACAGGGCGGCGTATTGTCGCCTGCTCTCTTCAGTCTGTACCTCGAAGATATGCCCGCCCCTCCCCAAGATATCAAAGTGGTCGCTTACGCTGATTATATGACTGTCTTGTGTCGCGATCGGGACATAAATGTGGCCGCCGCTAAGATCAACGGGTACTTGACCACACTGAAAAGCTTCTTCGACCGCAAAATGCTGAATATTTCAGCGTCAAAGTCATCGGTATCCGTACTCACAACAGACCCATCTGAACATAGCGCACATCCGTATGTCGTATGGAATGGAGATAGTTTGCCTGCCGCCCGCTTCCCAAAACTTCTCGGACTCGTGCTCGATCCATCGCTCAAGTTCCATAGGAACACGGAACAGAAGCAGGCTATCGTTAAAGCGAAGCTTAACGTGCTCAGAGCCCTGGGCGGTACTTCATGGGGTAGTAGCAAAGAAACCATTATTACAACGTATAAGGCGATTCTCCAGCCTGCACTAGAATACAGCGCACCAGTCTGGCAGCATCTAGTTTCGGACTCCTCTTGGACTAAGATGCAACGCATACAGAATGCGGCTCTTCGAATCGCCACCGGATGTGCAAGAAGTTCCCCGGTCGATCACTTGCATGCTGAGACCCGCTTGTTACCAGTAAGGGAGCACTGTGAGCTCCAGGCCCAACAATTTTTCATCAACATTGTCAAACAACCAAATCACCCCTCTTGGAGAGTGCTAAACCCCGTCAGAGAAAGAAAGATCAGAAAGCCATTCGCCGATGCTCCCAGCAAAGTCAATCTGCAAAGATGGCGCGACTCACAGCAAGAAAGACTCCGTCTATTGCGCGAGGAGCATACTCAGTTCGTACGGTGCCAACTGGAAAAGGCGGTCATTAATCCCATATTGGGGGTAGTGCCGCCCCAAGTCTGTACATCCGAGGCTCAACTCGGATGAAGGGCCAGGTGCACTCTGGCATCGCTGCGCTGTGGTCATTCTACCATGCTTATGTCCTACGCCAGCAAAATAGACAGCAGCAAATCAGATGTCTGCCCGGACTGCGGCTGCCTCGGCCATGACACTGCACACCTCTTCAAATGTCCGGAGAGACCCACCACGCTGACCGTAATGGACCTATGGAGATGTCGTACGTTCTTGCCGTGGCAGTGTGGAGGAACGAAGACCACCTCCGTGCAAGCCGGCGTCAACCCCTCCGCGTGGAGGGTTCTTGTCATGGGAGAGATGCTGGCTGGCTGCAGCTCTCCTAAGTATTCTACTACAAATGGCCGGCGTCGAGAGGAATCCAGGACCCGCTCAGAAGTACTCATGCGCCACGTGCGGCAAGGATGTCACATGGAGGAAAACAAGCGTCCAGTGCTTCGGATGCCAAAGGTGGGTGCATCTCTCCTGTTCGGGTCTCAGTTCTGTGAGGCATCACGATCCTTCCTTCCGTTGTGTTCTGTGCTCTGCCCCCAGTACTCTGATTCCTCATTTACCAACCGCCCCCTCTCTATTGTTCATATTAACCTCAATGGCCTTCGTGCCAAGTTGTCTGAACTCTCTCTTTTTGCTCGTGCTCATCATCCTGATGTCATAATGGTTCAGGAAACCAAACTTTCTCCTTCCACTACCGCACGTCACCCTAACATTCCTGGCTACACTGCTTATCATGCTCCAAGGTCAGCTCTCGGCGGAGGAGTTTCCACTTTCGTATTATCAAATCTACCCTCTCATATCATACCAAACACGCCAAAGGACGGCACACTCGAGTACCTACCTATCCATCTCCCTCTTAAAACCTCTATATCTCTTTTTAATATCTATATCCCTCCTACCACGTCCTGTCCCCAATCTTATGACCCTATTCTCTCACTCAAGCAGTTGTACGACTGTTCCCTTTCACCCTCTGTTGTCTTCGCAGGCGACTTCAATGCTCATACATTCTGCTCGTCTCTTGACTCTGACGCTAGAGGAGAAGACGTCGAAGAATGGGCGGAGGAGTGCGATCTGGTCATTCTCAACGATGATCAGCCCACTCGTCTCCCGGCCAACGGCCGATCCTCTAGTCCAGACATCTCTCTTGTATCATCTAATCTCTCCAGCGCCTGCTCTTGGTCGACCACTACAACTCTGTCCAGTGATCATATCCTCGTTTTTGTCCATGTCGATCTCTCTAATTCTCTTGCTCCTTATTCAGGTTTCCGTCAAAGGTCTTATCTTAATCTTTGCCTTGCAGACTGGCGCTTGTTCAGGGAGGTGGCACTTCGCCAAGTGGCTGACTACCCATGGAATGGAAACGTGCACCAGAAAGAACGTCACTTGACCGACGCGATTCGCAAGGCAATGAAAGCCGCCATTCCGAAGGGCCGAGTTAAGACCTTCTTTCCCAATGTCACCAGGGAAATCTTGGAGAAGATAAGGACAAGGGACGCAAAAAGAGCCGCAGATCATCTTGACCCAGACATTGCCGAGCTGGATAATGAGATCAGGATGGACCTTGATAGGCACAAGAAAGAATCTTGGGAAAAGTTCACTGAGAAGATGAACTTCAGAAATGATGCAGCAGCAACGTGGAAGTCCTTGAAAAGGATCTTCGGAAAGTTCACCTCCGCCGACAATTCCACGATTGAATTTGAAGGTGGAGTCTTCAAATCAGGGAAGGAGGCCGGAAATGCTCTTGGGAAGCATTTTTTCATCACTAGAACCAAAAGAGAGAAGCAGAACAGAATAAATGTACGGGAACTCTGTAAGTTGCCTCTCATGGATGTAGATGATGCAGTCACGCCTGCCTAGGTCGAGAAGGTTATAAAGGAGATGAGCAACTCGAAGGCATTAGGGCCAGACGGTTTGAGCCCTGCAGTCCTGAAGAGACTGCCCAGTGAACTACTGCCCTTTATTGCTGACGTCAGAAACACATCGTTTCGTACATGTATTTTACCCCAAAATTGGAAAGTGGCTCGTGTTATTCCACTGCCGAAGCCGGGAAAGTCACCATCCACGGCTAAAGGGTATCGGCCGATCAGTCTGCTCTCACCCATCGCCAAAATTGCCGAAAAACTGGTTGTGGAGGAGCTTGCCGAACACAACAACAAGCAACAGCATCAGCATGGTTTCCGTAAATTACACTCCACCACTACGGCCTTGTTGGAAATTGCGAGCTATGTTTTGGAAGGCTTAATGCCATGAAACCCCAACGTACTGTTGGTGTGGCCCTCGACTTAAGGCGTTTGACACTGTCAGTCTTGGCCTACTATCAGAGAGTCTGTTGAAGTCTACTATTAAGCCATGGCAGAAGCGGTGGATAGCTGCCTTCACTAAAGGACGTCGGGCAAATGTGCTATTCCAGGGACATGTTTCCAATTGCATCCCCATCGCCGCTGGTGTTCCTCAGGGAAGAGTTTTATCGCCTGCACTTTTCAGTTTATATCTAGAAGATCTGCCCATTCCCCTCAAGACATCAAGGTCGTTGCACGGTGGGTGATATTACTATTCTGTGCCGAGATCGCGACATGAAGGTAGCCGCCAGTAAGATCAACGACTACTTGATCGTGTTAAAATGTTTCTTCGATCGCATAATGCTCACAGTCTCTGCCTCCAAATCGTCCGTCACCGTCTTTTCCACTGATATTGCAGAGCATAGTGCCCATCCTATGGTGAAATGGGACGAAACTCAATTGCAGGTCACCCGATTCCCCAAGCTGCTTGGACTCGTGTTGGATCCTTCGTTGAAGTTTCATAGGAACACTGAGCAGAAGCAAGCCACAGTGAAAACAAGACTCAACGTCCTGCGTGCTCTCGGTGGAACGTCCTGGGGATGCAATAAAGAAACGATCCTGACCACGTATAAGGCTATTGTGCAACCCGCCTTGGAGTATGCTGCGCCAGTCTGGCAGCACATCGTGTCGGACACCTCTTGGTCCAAGCTGCAGCGCGTCCAAAATTGTACTCTGCGAATTGCAACAGGCTGTTCTAAAAGCTCTCCAATAGAGCACTTACATGCCGAAGCTCGCATATTGCCAGTTAGAGACCACTGCCAACTCCAGGCGCAACAAATGTAAAATAACATCGTGAAGCAGCCGAATCATCCATCGCGAAGAGTACTAAACCCGGTATGAGAGAGATGTGTCAGAAAGCCTTTTGCTGATGCTCCGTCGAAAGAAGATGTGCAGAGATGGACCGAAGCACAACAAGAACGCCTCCGTCTCTTGCGCGCGGAGCATACCCGATTCGTGAAGGAACACTTGAGCAGAGTTGCCATAAACTCCATCCTGGGAGTCGCACCTCCAAAGGTCTGCGAGACAGAGATGGAACTTGGCAGGCGTGCCAGGTGCACCCTTGCATCGTTACGCTGTGGACACTCCCCCATGCTTATGTCATACTTGCATAGGGTTGACAACAGCAAACCTGACGAGTGTCCTGATTGCGGTAGTCAAGGGCATACTACTGCGCACCTGTTCAATTGCCCGAAAAGACCGACTACATTGACGACAATGGATCTGTGGACGAACCCAGCTCAGACAGTCGGTGGTACTCGGACGCCGACTTCTAGTTGTCGTGTCCGGTGAGCGCACCTTGGAGTGAGCGGGATAAGAGACGCAGACCGGTAGCTCCCCTAGCGAGACGGCTATGTCGATTTTCCCGGACGCAGACCAACAACCGTCTAACGACCAACACGAGAGTACATGTTGAAGGATTAGTGCAAACCCGCGCTGTATACGGAACGCGTGGGGGTTAGGTGGACGGCCGATTAATGGTCGTTGAAGGGCAAAGCAAAGTCTTGATATTGCCGAGATGACCCAAAAAAGAAGGGAGGCCTGGGGGACTGAAGCCTCCTAGGCAAATTTTTTTAGGAGACAGGCCTTACGGCTTGTTTCCTAACAACTTTAGCGCTTAGTCACGAAGCATCACGAAAAACCGACGGCCTACAACAGCGTGAAGGGGCGCTCACCGCCAAAATTTGGTAGAGGTCGGCGTCCGAGAAGGCTCTGTGGCCGGTGAGCGCCCGTCCTCCAGGCCAGACGTCGCTGTGGGAGCGTCCGAGCTCCGCATCGACGGCTTCCGAGTACCACCGACTATCTGAGAGGATGTTACGTAAATCTACCACACCTCGCCTCCGTCGGAAGCGCGCGCTAGCGTCGCGGCGTCGCACTGGGGCGCGCTTTCTAATAACCCACTGCAGTTCCTCGCCCGTATACTACTCTACCTAGGTGAATTGCGATATGTAGTGTATGCTAGGCTTACATCGGCCTCCAAACGGCGCGTATAGCTGCAGTGTTAGGGGAGACGACACCCAACAACGCGATTCTTGCAAAAATTACTAAGAAAAGGGAATTGATGAATTCAAGTGGGTTCGGTATACTAACTGCTACACATGTGTTCCTTCACAGTTTGGTCAATACAAGATGAATGCATAAGGAGGTGGTGCCCCAATATTCATCTCATTTGTCGTCTGGCAACATAGTTTCCAAATTTTTTAGAGTATAATCTACAAGACAGAAAGAATAATCTACAATCTAGAAGTGTGAAACATCGCAGAACGCTTTTTTTGTGAGTCATATGGCACTGGACGGTTCAGCTCCGGCGCCGGGTGACCTGCGCCTCATCTCCTGTAGTTGTTCATGAAGGTCCTGGACGTTGCTAGGCTTCGCTCTGTCTCTAATGTTTTCCATTCTCCTTGTCCACTGAAGACCTATGCATAAGCGAAAAGCAATTTTTTTTCACACTCGTCCGATAGCCATAGCTAAATCAAAATTAATCTCCAAAGTTTCTATTTACAGAGAAGCAAAAGGACTAAATAACGCATTGAATTTCGGGCAACTCATTCGGAGTACAAACCATCGGCGCGGACTAGGCATACCCCTCTTTTTATGACTTGAAGGTCTTAACGTGGCTGTATGGTGATTCTAAGCATTTAGTATTGCGAATCGGTACCTGAGGTCCGTGCCGAATGTATTAATACACCACTAAGCAAGAGAAAATTCTGAAACCTTGTATTCGTTTTCGTTGGCAAAGATGAGACAGACGACCGCACGCTCCATCCTCGGAATTCCTTTCTTGACAATGAACGGCTAATCCCTCTTGACTTCTTTGTTTCTCACCACAGATAGGACAGGTGATTTGCTAATTTGCCAAATTTCGTTCCTCCTTCAGTTCATTGCACTGGTCCTCGGAGTACTGATGAACATTCTTCAAGTGCCGGTAGAAACTCTGTTTATGGAGCACCTTGCTGCAAACAGGGCACACAGAGTGATCAGCGTCAACCATATCAGAAGAATTATAATCCTTGTGACAGCCGGCTGTTTCGAAAGAGGGCTAACATACTTCCCCCAGCGCGGGAAATTGTTCAAAATCAATTTGGCTCGCCTTCACTGAGTTTCGAAATGTTCTGCGCCATATAATTGATTTAAAGGGGCTTGAGTTCGAAAATCTGGACATCGTTCTTAGAGAAATAAGACAGAAATTGTGATCAATGGAGAAATTTTTCATTTGCTTCTGAGCATACTTTTCCAAACACATCACATATAAGAGTTTTCCTGAGCAAAACTGTAGTTTTTAAGTAGTATAGTGCGCTCGAAATGACAGGTTTGAACATGAACTAACGGTATACCAGTATCAGCTCATCGGACTGTGCATAAGACATTGATGTACCACCTTCTTATGCATTCATCTTGTATTGACCAAACTGTGAAGGAGCACATGTGTAGCAATTAGTATACCGAACCCACTTGAATTCATCAATTCCCTTTTTTTGTTAATTTTTGCAAGAATCGCGTTGTTAAGTGTCGTCTCCCCTAACGCTGTAGCTATACGCGCCGTTTGGAGGCTGATGTAAGTCTAGCATACACTAAATATAGCAATTCACCTAGCTAGAGTAGTGTACGAGCGAGGAACTGCAGTGGATTATGAGAAAGCGCGCTCCAGTGCAACGCCGCGACGCGAGCGCGCGCTCCCGACGGAGGCGAGATGTGGTAGATTTACGTAACATCCGCTCTGGGGTGCGTACCAAGAAGATTTCCATGGGAGGAAAATGGGTCTTACAAGGGATAACGAATGACATTCTAACAGATAGGCTCATTTCATGCGGTCTCTCAATCTATCATTGGTCGGCTCTTATCAGATTCATTTTTCCTCCCGTGGAAATCTTCTTGGAACGCACCCCAGAACGTCGGAGGGCCGCGTCCCCGTACCCACCACTCAGCGAGGCGGGGCCCCCCTCCGCGCCTGGCGCCCAACAGGTCCCCGCCCCAGCCCCATGACTCATAATGGGCGCGAAGCCCGGACATTCAAGCGAAAGGGCGCGGGGCCCGGGCAGATTATTTCCACGGTGTCATCGCTTAAGTGATTGATTCCTTGTATAACGATCTGCGGGAACCATCCCTCCCACACCCTGGGCGGGTGCTCTACCTTCCTCCAAAATTTTCGAAACCCCATGGTGGGTGTCCCATTGAAGTCTAATCGATAGACTGGGGAACTTACCTTACTGCCACCGCGCGAAGTGCGCGATGATGTAAGTACTTACTCGAGGCTGCCTGCTGTGAACTTATCATAAAATTGTGCTCCGTATGTGGCACGGGTTTGATTCTAGCGTTCAACGTGTAATACGATTTGCCTGAGCGAACATGTTTTCCTCTGTTTCGAATTTTCCCTGCAGGACCGAGCTAACGAAATTTGGTGGCGCCCCGCCTCGCGCCTGATGATTCTCCGCTCGCAAAACATGGCCCCCGCCGCTCGCCCTTGGTCGGAAATTCCCGGGCACACGGCCCTCCAACGTTCTGAGCGAACCCAGTGCTAGTGGCCGAGTTTCTGAACCTATGACAGAACCCCTCTATAGGGCCTTTCAGAGTGGCGTCGCTGCGAAATTCGCGGCATCGCTCCTCAGAGCGAAGGAAAAAAGGCGTGGCCTATCGACTGCCGCCGCGTCATATCCCTTTCTCAGCGTCTCTTATTTCTTCCCCGCCCTTTAAGTTTGATCAGAGCGCATAAACATGCGCTCTGAACAAAAACTAGCCATTTCGAATAATATACCAGGAAACACTACCACAAGTAGAATCACCGTCAACTGAAAATATTTGCATAACAATGAAGGTGTCGACCACAAAATATTATTAAACGCCATGACGAGGTAAATCCTGGATGACCAATTAAATCCCATGACGAAATTAATCCTGGATGGTAAATAGTTAGTGAAATAGGCAAAAAGATGATTCCACAGAGAGTTAATGGACAGATAGTAACGAAGGAACACTAGCTATTACGAAGAAACATCAGCGACAAATAGCGACAGCGACAAAAATGGTCGAGACCATTCGCCTCGCAAAACGTCGCAAAACTTCGCAGAACGTCGCTCCCAGCTCGCGCCGTCGCTCCCACTCTGAAAGCGCGACGTTCGCTCCCGTCGCGCGGCACGGTTTGCGCTGCGTAGCACCCCCCATCTCTCACCTCGTCGCCGCGACAGCGAAATTTTCTGCGACGCCACTCTGAAAGGCCCTTATGTGGCTGCAAAGAAGAAGAAGAAAAATCACAGTTGGCGTCTGATTCCTCTGCATCGTTTTCTTTTTTTTTCTTGCTTTCGATTTGTTTTCCTTTGTGATTTAGAACTACGGTGAAGTTTACCAATTGTTCTCCGTGGTTGCTGTGACCCGTTAGCCAGACTATGTGTGCGACCTCGTTGTCATTTCCGACAATTTTTTTAACATTTCTGTCAACCCCAGCTACTCCACGTGAATAGTTACCTATCCCTATTTTCGCTATTCAGATATTTTCCATTTAGATTTTGCGAATTCTCCAAAAAATTGAATAAAATTTTTTTGGAACACTTCAAATTAGATCTTTTTTTTTAAATCAGGAAAAATCAAAAGGAAGTTCATTGCTTATTCCTGAATTTTTGAATGACTCGTGAGTTAAAAAATGTTGAATGTATTTGATGAAATTCAATAAATGTAAATTTATCAGATGGTACGGGCGAGTACTTGAATTTTTGAACGGTCTTCAAATTATGTGTGTAACACCATAATTAATTTCGTTTCGCTCGCTGAATAATTTTTTCCAGGTGAAAAATTTTTCCGTTGGTACGCATGCTTCCATTCACGAACCGGTCCGCACAGTGCACCATGTGAGCACCTCTAGTCGCCGTCGCGCGGCGTGGCTGGGACGTCGCGGTGCGATGAAGCCCGCTTCTCACGGTACACATCCACCGCTAGTCGCATCGTGATGACGGTGACTAGAGGTGTCTTTTAGAGTGAGGACTTTTTAGAAAGAGACCGAACGAACGAATTTCGAATAAATTCGTTCATTTTTTATTTCGAACGACCGAATTTCGAATAAATTCGTTCATTTTTTATTCCGAACGAACGAATTTCGAATAAATTCGTTTATTTTTTATTTCGAACGAACGAATATTCGAATGACGAATAATTTAAGCATCCATAGCATTATCGCGCAACTGCGAAGTGAGCGGCACTAACAAGTTGAATTCTGCTTCTAGAGCTTTATTTCCACTTACAATTGGAATTAATAAGGCACGACTCATCTCTAGACCTGTACGGGCTACAACGCAAAGAATGCTACAAAATCAACTTTTCCTCTGTAGCTTAGCCTAAGAAGCTTATTCGAGGACCTCACTAACTTTGCCTGCTCCATAAGCCAGCGAGATTGGTGGAGCCGAGCTCCGTAGTTATTTCCAGAGGGTGCTTTCGCCTCTATGGTTTAAAGGCAGTGTTCACGATAATCTTTAATTTTGAGATTATTCGCTATATCGATTAACTGGCCCCCGGGTGGACCTAAAATGACGTAGAAATTGAGAAAAAAAGCACCAAAAGTACACGAAATCCTTGAGTATCACCCCGCCTCTTAAGTATCTAAGGAATTGTTTGTTGTGACAATGAAATCTTTTGTGGACGCGTCCTTTGCAATTCTTTACTCTCTATTGCTCCGTTCCTTCCTTAGAGCCCTAACTGATTCTGCTTTGCATGAAATATTCTTCTATTTTCGATTGACACAGTTTTCCAACGGCGACAACCACCATTAACATGTTTATCCGACCGGACAACTTGCCCATGTTAAAGAATAATGTCACTGAAATACGACGTTTTAATGCGTTTCTCGCCATTTCTTCGTAATTTTGGTAACGGTTGGAGGCCAGCGCATTGTTTTATGTGAAAAACTCGCGGATGAAAATCATCGTGAACACTGCCTTTAAATGAGAGGCGCAGAGTTCTGCTAGAACCAACAACGGGGCTCGGCTCCACCGACCTGGCTGGCTTACTCTGAAAGAATCTTTTGCGCTAAGTACCGTGATGCTCCCGTGATTCGCGTTCGTTCCGCGAAAGTTACCCAATCGACTCATCCGTTGACATTCTCGTTCTCATACCGTGATAATACCGCGATCGTTGAGAGGTTTACGGCGCTAATACCGTGGTGCACTCGCGATCCGCGATGGTACCGTGATCGTCTCCCCCCGCTCCCGCGTTCTCATGTTGTGCAGATTTGTAAAGCAGCGCGAAATGCGGCGAAGGCAATACCTTATAGCTTCGTGTTGATCTGATAGGCAACACTCGCTCGGGTGAAACATCGAGAGGGCCTGGATGCGGTACCATCAGAAGGCTGGAAGAATCTCGCGATCGTCCCGCGATAGTTCCAAGCTCGGTTCGTCGCGGATCCGCGATGTAACGCCCCGAATACGTCAATGTATAGACGCGATTCGCCCTCAGGTTGAAACTGGTAGGATCTCGCAATTGTTCCGTGATAGGCCCAGGCTCGACTCCTCGCGGTTTTACTATAGAGCATCGTGGGAGCATCGATGAACGAACGCGGTACACTCTCGGTTTGAGACTGGCAGAATTCGAGATCGTTGCGCGATAGCCCCATGCTGGAATCCTCTCGGCCCCTACCAGAAACCGGAGATTCTATCCGTGAACGATCGCGGGGGATCCTCTCAGAGTATGGAGCGAGCAAAGTTAGGAATCCGAAATATCATTCGACGCAGAATTTTACGCAGATTTCAAAAACAACCCTCACCAGGTTAAAGAGTTATAGGCGAAAAACCGGTGTTTCGTAAAATGAATTAGGCTGAAGGATCGAGAATAGTTTTTCAAACTGGAAGCACAAGTTGACGCAGAATTCTATCTCCAAGCACAGAAAAGTTATGAACGAAAAACCGGCAGTGACACCCACACAATCTTAAAAATGACTTGCATGAGTGTTGGGTGACTTTCATTCTTTTTCGGGGCGCGTACTGGGGGGAGATCGGAGTACGGGGCGGAGTTTATTGCTCCGTCGGCCAATCGACAGACGTCTCTCCACCCCTTAAGACGTCGGTGATTGGTCAACGGAGGGATAAACCCCACCCCCACGTATTCCCATCTCCTCCTGTGCCTCGGGGCGTTTCACCGGTTGTCACCGGTTTTCCCAATTTTCCCAATGATGGAGGTTCCCCCTTCAACTGCCCAGAGGTGACGGTTGGTGGAGTTCATGGCTCCACCCAACGAAGCTATGGTTGGTGTTATCATTGCCCAGCGGCATGGACAAATGGGAGTGGCCAAGTGCGATTGCCATATGGCTCCCCCTGTTAGAACCGCCCTAGTAGCCTCATCAGACGGTGTGGGGAAAAATTTACTTCTTGCGTTCGGGAAAATGGAACAATGGAGTAATGAAGAGACTGACATCAGTCTTGAAAGGTATGTCGATTCCTTCTAACATTAGAGCTGATTTTCATATTTTTTGTTAAATCAGCTCGGGTATTCAAATTCGAATAACGTTCGAATATTCACCTCTGCGAATAATCGAATTCGAATAATGTTCGAATATTCACCTTTCCCGAATAGTCGAATTCGAATAATATTCGAATATTCACCTTTCCCGAATAGTCGAATTCAAATAATATTCGAATATTCACCTTTCCCGAATAGTCGAATTCGAATAATATTCGAATATTCACCTTTCCCGAATAGTCGAATTCGAATAATGCTCGAATTTTCACTTTTTGCGAATAGTCGAATTCGAATAATGTTCGAATTTTCACCTTTTGCGAATAGTCGAATTCGAATAATGTTCGAATTTTCACCTTTTGCGAATAGTCGAATTCGAATAATGTTCGAATTTTCACCTTTTGCGAATAGTCGAATTCGAATAATGTTCGAATATTCACACTTTTCGAATATTCGAATGTTCGAATAAAAATTCGTTCGAAAAATTCGAATATTTATTCGAACTCGAATATTCGGTCCTCACTCTAGTGTCTTTACGTAACATGCTATGTGGGAAGGGGGGGACAAGACGTTGAAGCTAGGACTTTTTCAGGCGTCACCGTCTACCGTTACAGACAATCGTGGCGGGACCGCTTCGCCATCAATTGACAGCAGGCCAAGAGAGCGAAGCGAATGCTCCAGAAAATGACCATTCCTGAATATATACTAAAATTGGAAGAGTACAGAGAAGATTAGCATGGCCCCTGCGCAAGGATGACACGCAAAGAAAATGACTTGCGACAGCGAATACGGGGGCCGTATGTAAATGTCTCATTCATTCATTCATTCAACGATTTTATTGTGGAAATAAAGAAACATACATATACACGCATGTGAATGAGACTCTTTGTTAAAGTAAAAAAAGATGCATAGCAATGGCAGAAGTGAGAAGGGGACAAAATATGGGTGCAAAACTAGTTCGGGGGAAGGCACTCAGAATTCAAGTGAGAAGTGGATGACATTGCTTCCGAAAATCGATCTTATTTCAAGGAATTTCTAGGAAATTACGAGTGATTACGTTATCAAATATCCGATAACAGAAGAAAATTTTATTTTTATGGATGAATCTTTTCATTTCTAAGGGTAAATCTTGAGTGCCCCCCCCCGAACTAGTCTTGTACCAAAATATGATTTTTTTCTGCAGAGGAAATTTTTTTTTGCAATTCGAATGACCTCTTGTCTCAAGAGACTTGAGGCCATCGCTTCTGGACAAAGAAAAGCACAACAAGCTGGAAAAACCCGACTTATTAGATTACTAGTAATACCCTATTAATCAGAGTGGACGCTTACTCGTTCCTTGTAGTGACCTGAGATCGTACTTGGATAGTCTGTAGAAGGAGTGTCGATCTTCAAATTTCTCAGCTTTTTTCTCAATTTCGTTGTTAAATTTTTTCATTTTCCGCACGAATCGTTCGCTAGTGGCCCCACTTTTCACTACTATTGTGGAGTTTAGCATCATACCACGCACTCGATCTCAGCCGCTCAAGTCTAGCTAGGTAAGCAGGAAGTTTTGGCTTTTTTCCCGTAAGTTGCTCAAGAGGGACAAACATTTCAATGCAGTGTCGCATGACTGCAATAAGAAGTTCATACTTTTCATTAACACTACCCGCAGCGTTCAAGGAGCTAAGCCAGTTCTTATTTAGTAAACAATCACGCACAGCATCGAAACTGGCTTTTCTGAAATTTATTTTATATAAAACTGTGGCCGCTTGTTTTTTAAGGTTAAGTGTGAAGTGAACTGCGAAGTAATCGCTAGAGCCCGAGGGGGGCAAAATTGTAACGGAGCTGACAAGTTCTCGGTCATTGCTCAAAACCAGATCAGGGATGTGATCACCACGAGTAGCAGCCTCGACATATTGCACCCAAATTGTAGGTAGTACAGAAAGTGACAAAGCTAGTAGAAATTGAACTCACAGTGGAACAGTTATCCCACTGGATATCACGCAAGTTGAAATCAACAGTAATGATAGATGGCCAGTAACATCAGGTCACCGATTGTCCTACTCATTTGTTCTGTGAACATTGCGCTGCAGTTAGGAGTTAGATAAGCAACGATGTACCGGACAGGTTTGAGGTCAATTTTTAAGTCGGAGCACCCAATTTCATAAGAATCCGGCACAGACTCTTGAAGCACCGGTACAGGACAGAGAAGCTTTCGTGCCAGTAGGAGAACACCATCACCTTTTTACGACTTCGATCGCGCCTTAAAACCTCGTAATGAACAGACCAATCACCAAGAAGGGTTCGCTGCTACATCCTCGCTGAGCCGGCGCGGCTCTAACGCGGAGCCGCTGCGGTACTATCACGTCGATGTCGGGGCTCAAGACACGGCAACAGAATCGTTTGATCACGCAGCCGCTGCAGTACTATCGCGGCGTAGTCGAGGGTTGCGGTACTTTCCCGGCCATGACGCGGCAAATAATCCCGGAGTATCACCAGTCATATTTCACCGAGGTCCACCGCTTCACTGCTGGTGATAATCGAAATCGACAGTAGAGATTTTCCGGAATTTACACGTCTTTCTTCGATTGGGCTCAGACTGATACTATAATTCCGTTTGGAGGTTTTTGCTCCTTATGCCCTACATCTGACATTTCTGTCCATATAGGTCCATCTTCTAATTTCGTTTGAATCCATTATCATTGTTATGGGAAAAATGGTTCTGTATGTACCCAACCGTTCTCAGGTGTTACTGAAGCAAATAAAGCTAAACTAACGATTTTTTCCTTTGTCTTGGTTTCTCGCTATGAATTTATACTCTGTCGACTAATTATAATAGTGATTGTACTTCACTGCGCAGCTATTTAGTCATTTTTCTCTATCGTTTGAAGATTCCTGTTCTATCCTAGAATGGCTGAAGAGGAACCGAACGTTTTTCTGTTTTATCCGAATCTAATTGGGTATGGCCGCATTATTCTGGCCATCATTGCATGTTATGCTATGGGTGATTGTCCAGTCACAGCTATGCTTTGGTGGGTTGTTTTTATCTGTATGTGCATTGCACTTTTATTCAGATTTTTCATATTTTTGCTTCTAAAAAAAGGCCCCTTTATCATTGTTTGTATGCTACTATGATTCGGCGAGCCCACCGCGTTCGGGGAAATCAAATTGATGCAATACGGACCCTGAATGGACCTTTTACAATCGCTTATTTGGGCTTGATTTATTTTGTGCTGATTTTTCGCCTATCATTGCCCTTTTGACTTTCAACTCTTCAAACCTGAAGTTCAAGGATTTCATATTCCACAGTTTTCTTACAATCAGCTTTATGCTGCGGGTTTTTTTGTATTTAGTGTTTACGATTGAAAAACATTCTCCTGTCTTTACCGTAGTCTTCGATTGCTACATAATTTCGAATTGGGTTCCTTTATGAGTCACAAACACACCCCTCGTGATCACAGAATCTGCCAGATCTCTCGGTACGACATTGGAGTGGTGGTCGTTAGGTATCTTTCATAGTCCTTACCGCAAGCGCGGCACGCGTGTTACGCTCAGGACGAGCGGTGGACTATGTAAGTTTTCACCGCTCGGTACGAGCGGCGAGCAAATATGTAGTCCACGGCTGCGCCGCCATGGCGGTGCGGGGTGAAGTTGGGCTTCATCTGTGCCATGCGCAGGAATTCTAGGCTTGCATTTGCATTTTTTTCACGCGGTAGTTTAGGATGATGCTAGATTTAATCATGATGGAATGGACTTGAACTGAGCATCGAGCAACGATACAAGTTGCGAAACCGCGATGGCGAATTGGGCGGTGCTGAGTGGGCGGCCAGTGTGTCCCGCTCGTTCCGCGCTTCTTCTTCTTCTTCTTTGCAGCCACATTGAGGGTTTTGTCATAGGTTGAGAAACTGGGCGACCAGTAACGGATTCGTCCATAAGTCCATTACGGTCAGCGTGGTGGGTCTCTCCGGACATTTGAAAAGGTGTGCAGTATCATGGCCGAGGCAGCCACAGTCCGGGCAAACATCTGATTTGCTGCTGTCTATTTTGCTGACGTAGGACATAAGCATGGTAGAATGACCACAGCGCAGCGATGCCAGGGTGCACCTGGCCCTTCTTCCGAGTTGAGCATCGGATGTACAGACTTAGGGCGGCACTACCCCCAATATGGGACTAATGGCCGCCTTTTCCAGATGGCACCGTACGAACTGAGTATGCTCCTCACGCAACAGACGGAGTCGTTCTTGCTGTGAGTCGTGCCATCTTTGTAGATTGACTTTGCTGGGAGCATCGGCGAATGGCTTTCTGACGCCTCTCTCTCTCTCTGACGGGGTTTAGCACTCTCCAAGACGGTTGATTTGGTTGTTTGACAATGTTGATGAAAAATTGTTGGGCCTGGAGCTGACAGTGCTCCCCTACTGGTAATAAGCGGGTCTCAGAATGCAAGTGTTCGACTGGGGAACTTCTTGCACATCCGGTGGCGATTCGAAGAGCTGCATTCTGTATGCGTTGCATCTTAGTCCAAGAAGATTCCGAAGATCCGTGGGGGTGCTGGGAATGAGGTGTGAGGGAAGTGAAGATAGAACAAAAGTAGAAACTCCACCGCCGAGAGATGACCTTGGAGCATGGTAAGAAGTATAGGCTGGGATATTAGGATGAGGATAGGTAGGGGATGAAGAGAGCTTGGTTTCTTGAACCATGATCACGTCTGGATGGTAGGTACGTACGAAGAGAGAGAGTTCAGAAAGCTTGGCACGAAGGCCGTTTAGATTGATATGCACAATTGAAAGGGGGCGACTTGAGATAGAGGAATCTGAGTTGGAAGGTGAGGAGCATAATACACCACGAAAAGATGAGTTATGATGCCTCACAGAACTGAGACCCGACCAGGAGAAGTGCACCCACCTTTGGCATCCGAAGCACTGGACGCTGGTATGTCTCCTCCAGTTAACATCATTGCCGCACGTGGCGCATAGATACTTCTGGGCGGGTCCAGGATTCCTTTCCACGCCGGCCCTTTGCAGAAGAATCCGAAGGAGAGCTGCGGCCGGCGAGCACCTCTCCCATGACAAAAACCCTTTTTGTGGAGGGGATGACGTCGGTTTGCACGGATGCGCTCTTCTTTCCTCCACACTGCCACGGCACGAACGTACGACATCTCGGTAGCGTGCCGCGCTTGCGGCGAGAACTATAAAATATGCCTTGGGGGAACAAAGGGCGGAAGGGGAGGGCAAAGGAGATGCGGACACATCGCCGAGCTCAAAAGAGGCGCAGATTCCGTCCATTTGCGTGGCGCCCTCGCGCGCTCTCATTCTCGCTGCCCCTCCTTATATCACGTAACGGGCACTGCAAACGCCGCGAAGAAAGCGCCGCCTGTGCGCCAGCGCTGGGAGACTGGCGTGCGTGGTGTGTACCAACTGCGATCAGATTTCTAGCCAAGATCACAAACGTTCAACTCTGTCGGCAGTTTTCTGGTACATCGCGAAATCTACGACCCTTTACGATCAAAAAGCTTCGACCCCGCATACTGAAATCTAAATCCTTTTATGAAAACCAGGATTCTTCGAAGGAATTCATTCATTTTCTCTTTAAAGGCAGTGCTCATGATGAATATCATATTCGAGTTTGAAGTCAAAAATAGTAGGGTTAGGAAACCCTTAAAATGCAAGTCAGACACCAAGTTTAATAACAAATTTATAATTTAAGAAACAATATCTATACACACATAGAAAAACAACAATGTAATACACGCAGGGTCCCAAGGAGTGGAACGACTTTGATAAATCCCCTAGCAAACCCCAGGTTCCTCGGAGGAGGAAGGTGTAGGCTAGCAAACCCTCGAAAAAAGATGATGACACCTCAGGCGTGAAGTGTGGACGGTGCAGCGGCGACGGCGAGTGGCGAAGACGAGCAAGAGTCGAATAATGAATCTCCTCCTTTCCTTTCCGGGCCAGCCCCCCTTGAAGGTACGGTTTCCCGCACCTGTTACAGGGATTGGTCCGTGGAGCGCGTTTGCTACACTTGCGCGAATTTCAAACGTTTGTTTTTTCCAACGTTTTACTCTACTCGTTTACTACTTTTCCTTAAATGCCCGTGGGTAAAATTTTAGTATGGTTCCACCCCATACGACTCTTACATGCTCGATGCGTCAGATTTAGCGGCAGCCCTCATTTTGTCTCTATACCTACAGGCTGCACGCTTCCTATGTTTGCGCGCATTGCGCCCGCTCTGCTTAGGCTCCCCTGGACAATTTTTCTTTGCGCGATCGGCTACCGGTACCCCGGGAGCTTTACGCTTATGTGCCCTAAAATCCGCCAGACGCATCTGCTCCAGCTTGAGATGAGGCTTCATCTGCTTTCCCAAGTAGCTGTAGAACTTCCTGGTTAAGTCTTCGCTGACCCAGTCACGGCTGTTATCCAGGCTACCAACGACACCCCAAGCTGAGTTCTCCGTCAGTCATACCATCCAATGCCTCCAGCAGGTCGGTGATCAACGGCGAATGTTCAGGATGGCTGGATACATGTGGCAAGACGTGGCTTCGAGCTTTGATCGTGACGTGCTCTCAGCTGACCACATTTACCGTCCGTGGACCATTCACCAGAAACACGCGGGTGCCGCACACAGTACATAACTCGATGGCCGCAATGAACGCTAACCACATGATGACCATTCTAGGCTTCTCCGGCGGTAGAACCAACACCACGAAACCCAGGTCGTCCGTGTAGAGCTCATCCTTCCGTGTGCTGAGATCGGAGAAGTAGCTATAGAAGAAGGTCCGAGTGTGGTTGCCTCCCTTCATCCAAGCGACACGACGGAGCACCAGCGGAACAACAATGAGCACCCGATTGTGGATGCGATCCAATAAGGAGTCTGTCTTGAACGTCTCCCACTCGATACCCTGAGCGATGGACCATCCGAGCTCGAAGAATCGTTTGTAGACCACCGGCCATCCAGACAACGTACCATGTCTCATCACAGTTTCAGATGAAACCGCGTTAGTCATATTGCTCACATGAGCACAACGTGCATGGAAGAACGCGTATGCTAGCCCCAAAGACGGTGGGTCCACGACCTTGTCCTCCGGATCGGCGATACGTTTGTACTTCAGCGTCTGCGACCCCGGCTGCGACAAGATTGACAAGATACGCGCGGCATCCAGGACACATTCCACTGGGACGTCACTAGTGGGATAAGGCAAGGCGGCGATGAGCTCTCCCGCTTTCAGCTTTCCAGCCACGCGACAAGTCGGCAATGGAAATTTCGAACCCCCATTCAACGCTGGGAAATCCTGAGCTCGACAGCGGAACTGTGCATGAAGAAAGTGACGCTCGTCTGGCACGATGAATTCGAGGTCCTCGCTGAAAAAGCTGGAATTATCCCTCACAGCACAAACTTTGATATCCTTTTTCACTCTTTTCCGCCTAGTTCTACCACATACAGGGTCGTCGGAAATTTCGTCGAGACATCTGAGTAGAAAGTCGTACTGGACTTTGATAGGCTCCTCCTACACTACAATTTTACTTATCAACGCGGAGGTATCAACACTTTCCAAAACTATACGGGCCATCCCATTCCACGGTGAGTATAGGATGTTTCCCTTTCATTTTCTCGCGGTGAAGTTTCATAAAACCCTCTCCCCCACCACGGGCAGAGTAAAGGCGTCAAAATTTTTACGTTTGTCGTAAGCCTGTTTCATTTTGACTCTATACCTCTCTGCGTGCTAGCGCACCTCCTCCCATATGGCCTGCATCCCTCGTAGAAGCTCAGTTCAATAGTCCTCCACATTTATGAAATACCTGGACACCTCAACCTCTGGGATAGTACTGGACGGAATGACCGGGTCGAAGCCATGGACGATAAAAAATGGACTTTCACCCGTTCCTTCGTGAGCCAACACATTGTATGCATAAATGATGTTGGACAACATGAAATCCCACTTGTCCGGAAATTACACCTTTTTCTTTAGCATGCGCTGTATTGTACCGATGGCACGTTCGCTGACACCGTTTTCCCTGGAAATGTAACCCATGGTAACGGACTGTTTGATGCCCGCTACCATAGTTAGTTCTTCCAGCAGGAAATTTAGAAATGCTGTACCCTGGTCAGTGTATTTGCTTTCGCAAACGGCCGCCTTCGCAAATCCAGCCGTGAAATAGCCCACTTCGAAAAATTATCAACGACCACTAATATGCACTTCATTCCACTTAGGCTTAAGCTCATTTCCAAGGTGTAGGCTGCAACATTCTCGATAGGCTTTCCTGTCACAAACGGCTTCAATGGTGGTGTCATTTTCCGATGTGGATTTGTTAGCACAGAGTTCCTGCATGCTTTTGTCCATTGGTATATACCTCTATGCATCCCATGCCAATAAATCGTTTTCCTTAGTTGTGCCAATAACTTCTTTGCAGAGTGATGAGCTGCCAAAGACCGCTGTGGCTTTCCTCGAGTACCCCTTTTCTTCTGCTCTTTGGGACTACCAGAGCAGAGGAACCATCTTCGAGCAGAATTTTCAAATGCCTTTATTCAAGAACAAAATCTGCCATTTTTAACCGTTTTTGGAGGCCTGGTAACCTCACTTCCTGCGTTATCCTGTTCTTCTCCAGTGCAGTGATAACAGGGCCATAATCTTCATCTTCACGAAGCTCAGCCAACCATTCGGAATCTTTGTGGGTGGATATGCAACAGACTACTCTTTCCTCACCTACGCAGCGTTCCATTTCGTCCTCTTTCGCCACTGGGATACCACGTGATAGCGCATCGGCCACAGGGTCAGCTTTTCCCTTCTGGTACTGAATATCGAGACGATACTGTTGTATCTCGAGTGCCCACCTGAGGACGGCTGTCGGCAGTTGGACACCCCTGCAGAAATGTGCAACCGTCAAGTCCGATGTGTCCGCAGTTACGGCCCACGTGCACCATACCATACGCGCATTTTTCAAAATACGAAGTCACTGGATAGGAAGTTGTTCTCAAGGATTTCTAAGCGTAGAAGAGTTTTTTTTTTCACAACGGATCACTATGAATTACCCTTGTGTCAACGTTTTAGGGAGGAAATGCTCAGATTATGACACATCTAACCTTTTAGTCAGCAAAGTGACTTTTTTTATCCGGAAGCGTTCAATACAGAAATTTGAGGCGCAGAGCCAAACAATGTAATCCGTTTTTCAGACCTTGACAATATTAGGGTGAAATGTCTTATATATCCTAGTACCAATCTTCAATGAGGAACGATCGTAGAAACCCGAATTGGAGTGCGAATCAGGAGAAATCCAGATTGGACGGTGCAGCCTTCGGCTGCACCGTCCGGCAGGGAAGGAAAACCCCGGGTGTGGGCAAATTTTTTACCCTAGCGATTCCGGGAGGTGCGAATCAGGAGAAATCTAGATTGGACGGTGCAGCCTTCGGTTGCACCGTCCGGCAGGGGAGGAAAACCTCGGGTGTGGGCAAATTTTTTACCCTAGCGATTCCGGGAGGTGCGAATCAAGAGAAATACAGATTGGACGGTGCAGCTTTGTACTTAATAACGGTTATAAACATTTGAATAAAAAAACGTCCCTCCAGCTTCTCTATTCTTACAGCCCCTTCAAGGCATGCTCGATGTCATATCTTTGATGTTTCGCCCGTTTCTTCCACTCTTCTATAGTCTTGTATCTTTCTGCTTGGTGTAAATGATAAGGGTAAGAAATAGTGGGATTCAAAGAAAAATTATCATAAATAATATTTCCCGCTGATTATTCCCTGGCATCGAATCAGAAGTTTTGTCACCCTAATCAGCACTGAAACTCCTCCTAAGACTCTACTTTCCTTCGTAACCACGCCAGAAGAAACAAAAAACAATAGAAGAGAAAGCAGGGAAAAACGAGGAAAACATAAAAAAAATGAGAAAAACCGGGGATCATCACTCCCGGCCTCATTTCTAAAAAATTTTTGCGCGTGAATGGCGCGTTTTTCTGTTGTTGCCTGCAGACAGTGGGCTTCCTAGTTGACGGTTGTACGTTTCTGCAGCTCCGACAGCCTGGCAGCGGAGTCCTACGGGACTCCGCTGGGAGTCCTAGTCTCCCTGCAACAGGAGTCCTGGTTTTTTTTTCTCCTGTAGGAGTCCTGTGATACTCCTGTAGGGGTCCTATTATTCCTCCTGTAGGAGACCGGAACTTGTACGGTAGCTCGGAGGGGAATTTCAAATAACGTTTGCTGGAATCAAGCCAAAACCGCCTTGTTTTCGAATTTTTTTTTAAATCGAAGCATGACTTTCACACTTCTTCGTTGACAATTTTGTCAACAGCAAAATTAGTGTAGGGCATTCCAGCCTCATTACATTCTCCCTCACTTATCATCAAGGAGGAAATTCGGCTCCTAAGCACCCCTTAATCAATCAATGAGAGGGGCGCTTCTCCTGTGAACCTGCATGGGCGAATCAGCTCTCCACCCCATGCACACGCGTATCGTACACCGCGCGGGTTCGATCAATGGTTCAACGTGCGCGTTTCAGGACAACTACCGGAGCTGTTCTGTCCTGTAGGAGACCCAGTGGAAGCGATCCGGCAGCGTGTCCTGTAGGAGACCGCTTCGCTCTAGTTCGGTCTCCCACAGGACAAAACAGCTCCTGTAGGAGACCGCGATCGTCGTTTTCTCCTGTAGGAGTCCGCTGCCAGTGTCGGAGAGGGGTGTCTATTTGGAAACAACCCCTGAGGACGCGTCCAGATACGTTCGATCTGCGAAACAGCGCGGTGAGGGGCGCGTGGTCCGTTCTTGCAATAACACTCCACGAGAGACAGCGCTTCTAAATCCATAATGTGGTAATTACGTTGAGCACTGGTGAGGCGTTTTGACACAAAGTAGCCTTCATTTCCCCGCTACTCGCAGTTTTCTGTATCACTATCATAGAAGTGGTGCGGTTTTTAGAGTGATATCTTCATTTTCATGGTTGAATTTTTCGAAAAACAACCGCTTCGCATCCACGATTGTGATAATACGACTGCGAGTAGCATGGAAATGAATGGTATATGGGATGTAACATCTGGTCTCTTCCCATTTGGCATAAAATGGCCCCTACACCCAATTGCGATGCGTCAGAATATATAATGTACGGGTTTTTTTTCGGACTGAGCACCCCCAACATCAGGTTGAGCCAAGATAGGTGTCGTAGTAAGAACCTTCTTGAGTTTCTCAAACGCGTCATCGTGCGTATTATCCCATTTCCACACCTTTTTCGTACTCGTCAAATCGTATAATGGGCCGACCAGCTTAGAGAAATTAAACACGAATTTGCTATAATAGCTACACAAACCCAAAAACGCACGTAACTCAGTCAAATTTGTGGGCTTGGGATAATTTTGAATCTTTATCACCTTTTCTGGATCCACATGCACGCCTTTCGAGTCAACTCGATGACCCAAAAACGCAACTGATTCTGCCAGCAAAATGCATTTTTCTGATTTGAGACGCAGGTTCGCCTGCAATAAGGCCTCGAAAACCATATTTGTCACCTCATAATGCCTTTCTTCCGTCTCCGTGGCAATAAGAATATCGTCAATATAGGCGAAAACCTCTTTGTTTTTCAGCTCCCTTAGCAGCGTGTCCATGAGGCGCTGAAATACCGCGGGGGATGTCGTCAGACCAAAAGGCAACACTGTGAACTGGTAGAGTCCTTCGGACATTGTGAAGGCACTCTTTTCTTTCGCAGACTCCGACAGAGGAATTTGCCAGTAGCCTGACGCCATATCAAGCGTACTGAAACATTTCTTTTCTTGCAGGCTTTGCAATGATATGTTCAGCTGATCTCTCGACGAGCGATAACAGGATATGTATCTGTTGTGATGGGAGATCAAATATCAGTTGATTTATCGACTGATCACCATGTGGGTTGCGGTTTGATCTAGGCGCGAAAACCGGCCAATCACAGACCACCCACTGCGCTATATAAACCTCTGCTGCCAATTGAGAGAGAGATTCCGCTGGGATCTGTCTACCACTGCCACTCCGTTCCTGCACCACCACTCCACGACGCCCCCACGCCAAGCCACCACGACGACGCCGAGCAGCCAACCACTCGCCCTCACTACTCACTGTTATTCTTGCTGTACATTTTGCCCAGCCACCCGCGTGTGGCAACTCTTTGAATAAATTTTTGCACGCCGTTTGTGTCCTGCACACAACAACTGGCGATCAGGTCTCCGCCTTGCGGTCGATTACCCGCAAAAACGAACTAAAAGTGCAAAAAAGTCGATCAGCAGCCACCGCCCAGCGGCTGAATTCGTTGACGAAATAGTGCCAGGTGCCCGCCCTTGCGGTTGAATACCTGAAGATAGACGGAAGCCTGCCCTGGCGGCTGAATTTCTGGAGTCAATAAGATCAGGAAGTCGCGCTCTTTGCGCTTGAGCACCTGAAAGACCAATAGTCGCCTCTGGGCTGAACTTGGTCGAGAGATCGCACATTTTGATTGGATTGTGCTTGATCCAAAAGGTAATTGATTGAGCTCGCGTTCAAGACGCTGGAGCAAAGTTTTTGAGCAAAAAGAGCATATTGAATGATTTGAGATTATCGCCCTTGATTGAAAATGGACCAGAAACCGTCCAAAAGCTGTTAGACTGGTGAACGCTCAGCAAATGAGGCTGATGATGCAAGAAAATGCTCAGAAACAAATGGAATTAGTACAGCAAATGATGCAAATTGATGGCTACAAAAAGTGAGGCGAAGCCAGAAAATAAGGTGGTGCTGCATCAATCGACATTGATGTCGGAATTGAACGGTCGAATCACAGTGATTTGCTTGACTCCCGATATTGATAGGTGTTTCTCTCGGTGGTACGAAAGGCATGAGGACACGATAATAAAGATGGTGCATCCCTTGCTGAAGATGCAAGGTTGAGATTGTTGCTAGGGAAGCTTGACAATGAAGTCTTCGAGAGATATAAGCGTCAAATTCTCCCGAAAGCACCGTCAGACGTTTCCTGTTCAGCGAAACGATTTCAACCCTTAAAGATATGTTCGATGTGTAAGAAAATCTTTATTCACATTGGTGATATCAGTGTATGAAAGTAGAAAAAACTGGACACAGAGGATTACATGCAATACACTGGTCGAATAAATGAAATGTGGTGAACACGCTCGCTTCTGACGAGCTGGACAGTGAAGGGCTGGAAGAATTATTGTGGGATTTATGGTCTCAAGTCGCATAGAGATCGCGAACTTCGACTCAAGATTGCTTTGCCTTCTTGGATAAGGAAGCAAAGGAACAACGGAAGCCTACGCTTCATCAGATGTATATGGAATGTGACCGAATAATGACGTTATTGAAGACGTCAAAGATGATTGAACAGGATTCAGCTGATGTCAGAGAGGTCAGAAAAGGGCCATTCCGGAAGGAAAAGAAGGAACATCAGAATGTTGGAACTGTGGTAGAAATGGTCACACAAGTCGAGTGCCGAAGCAAGGCATGGGTATGCAACTCATGTAAAGGTAAAGGGCACAAAGAGAAATATTGTGAGAGAAAGCGTCGCAATATCGAAGCAGGTCCAGATCGAGGACGGCTGCGAAACCTCACAAGAAACGCTGCGGGCGAGTAGTTCTCGCAGGAAGTGCTGAGGCTGAAGTGGAACCTGGTTCGACAGTACGTCACCGCCGAAGTCAATGGGCACCAAATAGAGTTTCAGTTGGACACAGGCTCAGACATCACGCTTTTGAGTGTGGATGAATGGAAGAAAATGGGTAGTCCTGAACTCAGAAACACTAGCCTGATTTTCGTAAAAGACGCTAGTGGGAACCGGAGCGAAGGTTCACGGTGAGCTGAAATGCCAACAACCTTGAGAGGTGCTAATGGTGAGGGATGTTGTTACGTCACCCCCATAGAAGTCTAGTCGGCCTCGATCATTAAAACAGAACGCTGCAATGGCATATCACATGGAACGAATGTTAGCTCACGTGAGTACCACAGATGATGCCAAATTGGTAAATGACCTAAAACAGAGGTTCGAAAATGTGTTTCAAGAGGGCTTAGGCACCTGTACGAAAGAAAAGGCAGTACTGAAATTGTTACCAAACGCTAAGCCGATTTTCAGAATGAAAAGATCTGTCACACGCATCGTTAGAGACAGTTGAAAAAGAAATTGAGCGCCTTGAAGAAATGGGTGTTATCGAACCGATAACCCACAGTGAATGGGCCGCTCCAATAGTTTGCGTTCGTGTGCTGAATGGGCAAATGAGGGTCTGCGCTGATTTTTCAACTGGTTTGAACAACGCCTTGGAGGCATATGAGTATCCTATTCCCATTCCGGACGATATTTTCGCATCTCTGAATGGTGGAACGATCTTTTCACAGATTGACTTTTCGGATGCTTACCTTCAAGTGCAACTGACGGATGAGGCCCAAAAGCTGGTGGTAATCAATACACACAAGTGGGTCTATATCGATACAAAAGGTTGCCTTTGGCATCAAGACAGCGCCAGAAATTTTCCAAAGCATCACATGAATAAAATGATATCTGGTCTGGAAGGAGTAGCAGCCTACCTGGACGATATTCTGGTAGTCGGAAAAACACCTGAAGAGCATAGAAGAAACATTAATGCTTTATTCGAACGAATCAAAGAATACGGTTTTCGAGTAAGACTGGAAAAATGCTCGTTCGCGAAACCAGAAATCTGCTTCCTCGGGTTCGTTAGACTGGAGATGGACGTCGTCCTAATCCAGAGAAGGTGGCTGCCATCGCTAAAATGCCAGCACCACAGAATGTGGCGTTGTTGCGCGCATTTCTAGGCACATGGTTACGTATTACTCGTCCTTTCATACCGAACATGAAGGAGATGCGTGGACCACTGGATGCTTTGCTGAAAAAGACATTAAATGGATAAGGAAACACACACATGAAACAGCGTTCGAAAAACTGAAGAAAGTGTTGATGTCAGATTTGAATTTGACACATTACGATCCTAGAAAGAAACTAATCGAAGCTGCCGACGCTTGGCGATTGCGGATCGCATGTGATCTCGCATAGAAATGCCTAATGGAACAGAAAAGTTGATCGCCCACGGCTCGGAGATCACTAACAGCCGCAGAAAAGAATTATGCCCAGATCGAAAAGGAGGCTTTAGGGTCTTGTGGAGGCAACCGTAAAAGTTCCACAAATTCGGTTTACGGAAGGCGTTTTACGCTCCGAACTGACCATAAGCCGCTGCTGGCCATATTTGGCAGCAAAAAGGGTGTACCAGTCCATTCAGCCAACCGTCTGATGCGTTGGGCAACAATGCTGATAGGCTATGACTTCGAAATCGAGTACATCAAGACGGACTCGTTTGGACAAGTTTGATGGTTTGTCAAGGCTGATACAGAGGCATCCTCTTGTTGAGGAGGATCGCGTAGCCGCCTCAGTGGAGGCCACGTGAATGTAGTGCCGGTAGACGCTATTCGTAGGTTGCCCGTCACGGCAAATATTATTCGTGAGCACACGGAAAAGGATGTTCATGCGAAAGCTGAAAAGTTTCATTGATACTGGAAAGTGGCTCAAAGTTGTAAAAGCTGATTTGAAGCAGTTTTGCCAGTAAACGTGAATCGTTATCGATAGTGCAAGGCTGCGTGATGGTAAGCGATAGGAGTTGTCGTGCCACAGACGCTGAGACAGGAAGTTCTCAAAGAGTTACACTATGGTCATCCTGGGATTACCAGGATGAAAGGACCAGCGCGAAGCTATGCCTACTGGCCAAATATCGATGAAGATCATGAAAAGGTTGTGAGAAGTTGCGCTGATTGCCAACTACAATCAAAATCTCCGACTAAAGTACTCCTGCAAACCTGGAAGACACCAGAAAATGTATGGGAGCGAATTCATGTTGATTTTGCTGGGCCAATGGATGGAGTGTACTACATGGTCGTTGCTGACGCCTTGAGTAAATGGCCGGAGATGTTTGAAACAAAAATATCACAGCTGGCACACAACGGTGAAGCTGCTGGAAAGAGCTTTTCGCACGCCATGGAAATCCAAAGACGCTAGTGAGCGATACAATGGAACACAATTCACATCCGAGCTTTTCAAGCAGATGTGCGAAGAACGAGGTGTTAACCATGTAAGAACACCTCACCGTACCATCCTCAGTCGAATGGTCAAGCAGAAAGATTCGTGGATATCCTGAAAAGAGGGATTAAGAAGCTAAAAGGGGAGGGGAGGCCGTCCACTCGCCCAGAAAGCGACTGTCATTGTCTAAACGCCGTGGTGTTGTTGGCTTAATGCACAACACCTAATTCTGCTCTGCAAGGCAATTGTCCAGCCGAAGCCTTCCTGGGAAGAAAGTTAAGAACCCGATTGAGTATGCTAAGACCGTCGGAAGCGCAGACAGAAGCAGACAGTGCCGCTGACCATCGAAAAAGGACTGAAGAA
>JAPDOI010002060.1:0-92782 GCA_029168955.1 Aplectana chamaeleonis | reverse complement strand
TTTCGGAAATGGATGGAAGGTCAGCTGTGTAGAGATTGGAACCCTTGTTCCCTTCCGGATCATTTCCGAATGTCTTGATATGTGTACTCATACTGAACCCAAAAACTTCTTTGTACTTGAGTCCAATATGAGTTCGCGTGAAGGGGTTTTAAATAACTCGGAGTGGCGAGGGTTTTATTGCCTCACCCAATGGCTCAAGATTGGTTTTTGGTAAATGTGAACGTAGGCGGTCCTTTGGAATGGTGTCGTTTAGTCTTATGGATGATTATACAAGAGCTGAAAATGTTAGCTTAATTGGATAAATTTCTTAAAAATCACTGCTTCCAAATAGTGTGACTCAATCTGAACTCTGAACTCAATTATTTTCACAAGGACATCCCGGTCCTAAGGCATTCAGAACTTATTACTGTACTATCACTGCGTGCATATGCTAATTCTCGTTGAGTGGAGCTGAACGTGTCAAAAAGTATTCGAGCTTTTCTCGTTAGCTCCTGTCACTGTCTTGCCCATTCATTTGCACTGTCACTTATCTGAGTCGTCAAATTCTTTGAGCAAGTGTGTGATGCTTCAGCTGGCATCACATGGTGTTTGGTAAAGAGAATGCATCTGCATGGCTTTCTTCTTCATTTAACGCCTAGTTTCTTAGGAGTTTCACATCGGGTCAAAGGCAGCACCTAAGCTCGCAGTTGCGGTTCGGGCAGCGACTTTGTTGAGGCCGTACGGCTCCCTACTAGAACGCTCATTCTGTTTTGAAGAGTAAAAACCAGGTAAAATAACCGTATCTGGAGCGATCTTTAGCTATCAAAGTGTCGAAGCCGCTGCGCCCGTTTTCCGCCTAACCCATCTCTAATAGACGAACAACCTCAACCTAATCTCTCTCGTGACACGTTACTTTTGGTTTCCTTCTACGATTCCAATGGCGTGAGCGATCCTGTAGCTTGAATGTCGATCAAATGTTGATTTGCCGTCAATTGTGCTTGTCTGTCCACCAGAGGGCACACCCACACAACCTAGTCGAAAGCCAAACGCTGTTTATTTTTTTCTTGAATTATTAAAGTAGCAGTGAAAACGTCAAAGGATAGGTTTCTCCTCACGCACCACAATAACCTGCAGAAAAAATATTGGCTGTTCTTTTTTATCGAATTTTTTTCCAAACTTGGAACCGGTCCAGCGATGGTTATAGTATACTTACAGTAAAAACATGCAACCGCCACACCGTCCTTTTCCCTTGCCGTGGACCGTAGCTCTTTCCGTCCGTCCTCGTCGCGTGCTGCGAGCGTGCGTGCGCGAATCGCACAGACTAAATTTGACCTCGAAAAGACGGGTCTGCCGCGGTGTAAATCGTCTATTCTCAATCTAATAGAAAAACAACCCGTAATTATTCAAATACATAATATTTTTTCGGGTGGAGGGAGAGGGTTGCTGGTCGTTTCTCTATTCTGACATCTTAAATTTTCGATGCTCCCTTTGGAAGATAATAAGCTTCTCGTAGTCGACATTTATCGAATGTTTTACCACCTTGAGCTGGTGTGGTTTAGCTCTCCTCTCATCTGTGTATGTCTGTGTGTGTGCATGTGTGTGAGCCACATTAATCCTCCTCCTCTTTCCTCCTCAGACCGCATTTCATGGACGCTCGAACATCGCCTGAACATGCAAACAACTGCCACAACGAGTACTCGATGTCTTAAAAAATATGTGATTTTCCGAAACGCTTTGAACTCGCCTGACATGAGACACACACGCACCAGCATCAGCCGAGTAGAACAAAACCCTTACTCAATTCTCAAGTGCGCTGTAACTGTACCTTTCCCTTCTTTTCTGGAAAACAATTTTGAGCCAACTTGATCTGTCGCATGTGTTTTGACACCTCCGGCTAACGCTCCACATCATCCAACTTTCATAGCTGAACAATTACATATTGGAGCCCCTACATCTGGACACTGGCCGCACACCCAGCGTTTGAGCTTTGTCACTGGTAAAGATTACTTCCATATGATTCGAACACGAATACTTGTTCACTCCTGGCATCTATGCAAGTTCCTCTATTTTGTTCCTCTTCACACTACGCAAAAATGACTTCCCCTTGCTAGTGGATCTTCTGCACATGCCACGTCTTTTATTCTAGATTTTACGCCTGCGCCAACGTGCACAGAAACTGGAGCATGACATATCTTGGAACAGCTGGATGTCGGAGCTTTCCTCGCGTATTGCGCGCTTCACCTGAATTCTCAGTTTGGGGTTTTGTTTACATAATGGATTGCAGGTTGAGCGCAACTACCACTCATTGCTCTTTTCTTTCTTACATATGGTATATGTACTCAATACAGAACTATTCATGAGTTCGGACTCCTGGTTGCATTACGGAGACAAAGTTGAGATATTTTGCAAATTTTACTTTTACCGTGTTACGATTCCCACTCTTGCTCTGATCAGAATGCACGCAGGTACTCGTTTTCGCGCATTTTTGGCTTTCCGTTTAAATATCAACCTTCAATAAAACTGACTGTTTTTACTCAGGGTCCCGATGGAAACAACTATTCCAACTGCCTTGATTTCTGCTAAGGCTTTTAGCTCAAAAACAAATCAAGTTTTTGGCAGAATTTTTCAGCCTACAGATACAGCATACAAATACAGCGTGCCGCTGCATAGCGCCTTTGTGAACTGTATGACAATCTGGCAATCGCCTTCAAACTTTTTTGTTCGAATCTGAATCCTATGAGCATTCCCGTCTGTCGGATTGCTCTCTTTGTCGGAATCCTAAATACACATCTTGGTAGATGTGAAAAAAATAAAGTTGATTCTGAAGTATTTCTACATGTAGTAGTGTAGGCAGCTGAAGCAGTTCGCAAACACTTCCTCTTTAAGTATATTGCTGATCGAATGGTTGGTCTCTTGATCAGAGCTAAGATGAAGTTAAACATCCAAAACATTTTGTGGCAGAAGTACAATCGTCTTTTCCGCACATTTCGGAAAACCATGTTTGGTGTTGTTGTATGTAGGTTTGTGGCAATACATAAGTGACTAGTGCCTGAAATTCCTCAAATGCCTCAACGGATTCCAGAAGTAGGCTTTTCCATCCTTTTCAAGCGAAAAAGCAAGGGTAAGGGAATTTTTCGAGTGTTCAGAATTTTTTTCGCATTCGGCTTGAAAACTTTCAACTGGTCGTCATTTAGGACCTGAAGGTGAATCTTGGGTCTCATCTGTTGCTAGAATTAAAGGCACATTAATCACGACAAAAAAACCGTATTATAGTTTTTGTTGTTTTAGGGTAGTTACATAAGTCCATTAAGAAGAGTAGTGCCGATAAGGAAAAGTCCTCAACAGAACAATTTTCTGAATAGCGGAGCAAAACTGTTTAGAGGAATCTCTTTTAAAAAATCGCACTATGCTCGCTGGGTGTATTTCGGTAGACTCAGTGACAACGCTTCAAACCTGAACGTCGAAGGAATGGTTTCGTGCTTAGAAATTTCTAAGAAAGTTAAGCTTTGCTTCCCGTTTCTGTACGTTCAGAAATTCTTCAAAAATAAGAGGGGCTTAATGTACATGCTAAGGGCACGTCAAAATGCACATGCTTTCGCGATAAAAATGTCAGAATATTCGGCAGTTCGTTACTACGGAAAACGAACCCGCAAAAGATTAACTGTTAGGTAGGACGTGGCCCAATGGGTTGGATGGCCCAAGCAGATATCCCATCGACTTCTGACTGTTTTTCGTCGCACTTCCGTCCTAAGTCTTCTTAGAGTGACCGAAACCAAACGTAAGCAACTCTCTTTTATCTTGAGCACTGGCCTTTAAGGTCACTGTGGGCGGCGTAGGCATAATATCGTTTACCTTGTGTTACCTGCCCTAATATTTCGAAAATCGGCAGAAATGTATCTGAAATTGGTGTCTCTGCGTGTCTAAATAATACCCACAGAGAATTTTTTGAGTCAAATATGATTAAGTGTCCACCTACGGTATACCTAATGAAATATACCGTAATACAAGGTTGAAAATTGATAAATCGACCAATGTGTTTTTCAGCAGCCTAAATTACCCTAACGTGTAGAAGTTTCAAGGCGATTTCATTGCAGCATTTTCGATATCATCAAAAGTCGCGTTTGGCCATCGGTGTAAATTTCCCCATACTCGGAGCTTCCAATCAATCTGCCTAAAGTTTTTTGGAAAAATCGACAAATGGGCCTCAGATTTGTGGATCAGCCAGCCTCCTCTAGAAAAAAGTGCTTCAAGCTCAATCCGAGGCAATTTTTTTGACAACCTGAAAACTGTCACTGTTGTATTACCTTTGCTCTCAAAAGCAATAAAAATGCCCAGTTGCCGAGATACATAGGGTTACATATCCTTCAACGTCCAGAACATGGTTTTCTAAAACATCGGTGTGTAAGTAAGCAAACAAGTTCTAGTCAAAATGGACTGTTTGCTGGCAAACGAAATGGTCTGCTGATTCTTACTCCTGAAATTTCAAACCCTTGGCTCATTCTTTTTGAAATTTTTCCTCTGTTTAACTTGATCAAAACTGTCGGTAAAATTCACGCCCTTCCGGATTGAATAAGGAGCATCGCTTACTGCTTCTGCGGCAAGCGTCGACGTCATATTCGTAAAAGTTTTTCCCCCAGTCTAAAGACTATTTCGTTGGAAGCAGTGTGGTTGTGCTCTCGTTTTTCCGTCGTTTTTCGTGAATTCTTAGTGACATGATGTGGTCAACGAACCTTCTATATAAGAAATTTGAGGAAACTCAATGAGCATCGTGAATACTGAATTTAAATTCTAGAATTTTATTCGAATCATATTAAAGGATTGCGGGCATCTATTGGAAAATACTTAGTAGGCAGGAGGAGATGCTATGAAACGCTGGCAATCAGGGCTGGCTAGGGATAACAGATATGTGGCAAGTCAAAGATCATGGCTGTTGTAAACGACGAAGTTACACAATCTCTTACATCTTCCACTTCAACAAGGTATAGAGCCGAACGCGTTTCCAGAAACCTTTGTGTATTCCCTTAATCAAATCCTTTCTCTTTGAGTACAGCACATTGACGAGTCCTGCGCTTTCAAAAACCAGGGAATGCCTCTCGGCCCTCCCTTGCTATCACAAGTCTTTGGATTGAGGCGAGATTTCACATCAAGGTGTTTAAAAATGCGGATGTCGTGTGAAATCGCTGAAATTTCAAAGATCCGCTTTCTGAACGTGAGTGGACTCGTCGGACTAGTGTAAACGAGGAGCAAGCTCATCAGTTATTGTTCTACGATTATCATCATTATGACATGCAACATTACGATTTGACCGGCATAAGTATGCAGCCAGGCGAATGAATGCCAAACTTCTCTGCACGCATTATTCGATCTGTGGACTCAAGACGGAGTCCACTCATTCTCACCTCGACCCTATGCACACATCATGACTCTACACTTTAATAGATGAGGAACACTTTAACACATTTAATTTCTACCTTTCAAGCCAGCTGGGGTTTTCAATGTTCGGAATTATTCTGTCCCTTTAAACGACGAAGTTCATTTTGCTGTTTCTTGCAGTCTGAGATTTCATCTCCAGTATAAGTTCAGAAAAACGCATCTGTGCTCGCGCTGTAATCGATTCCAGAGTTTCTTCAGTATCGGCAATATTCGCAATCGCAAAGTGTTTTTATTTTTTGGGCCAGATGACCGCTCCCCAAGACCTCGCGTCTGCAGGACCTTTGCAACGCCCTTCTCAGGCTGTCATAACCCCGAAGGAATATGCGATTTAGGTAGCCCAAACTTAGTGAAGTTGTTTGACAGAAGCCAAAATTTTTTCAATGCGAGGTTTTGTGCAAGTATGTATGTCCTTCTATTTCGGGAATAAATTTGCCTTTGCTCTCTGCATTACCATTTTCATCACCTCTAAAAGTTTTATTTCACACACGAGCGCCGCTGTTTCCGTTCAAATCTCGTTTTCGAACCTACATAAGGTTGGAACGTGCCAGTAATTCCCTTTCTTCGGATGTAGATGAGTTTCGAGAAGCGCTGAAATCTTGTCTCAGTGCTTTCTTATTCCACTTTTTTCTCTGGTTCAATGGAATTTATAGCTACAAGGACTCATTTGTTTGTTTTCTGTACTCACAATCAATCCCATATTTGAATCTGGACATCTTCTTGCACTCATCTGGGGTTATCTGTTGCTTAGCCACGCCTTTGTTTCTCCATTTGAGTTCCTCTGGAACGGTCTCTAGAACATACTTTTGCATTTCTAAATAAGTTTTTTCTTCTCAAGAACTAGGAAAAATTTCCTTCACAAAGATTGAGCTTTATAGAGACTTCTGCTCCTGTCCGGTAAAGTGTTGTATTAAGCCCTAGTTGTGTGGCGGTGGGACGCTGGGGAATTGATAAAAACAACTGCCGTAGATGAGCACCTCCACTGCCCAACCCCAGAAGCAATACTTTTACGGCAAAACGCTGCCGCGGAAATAGGCATCAAGTTATTGTACGTATGTATCCTCTATTTCGGAAATAAACATGCTTCGTCGTGAGCGCGTGCCTGTGGTAGCGTATGTTGCTTCTCTTGTCCTCACGCTTTCGCTGTCTCTCCCTCCCGCTCCGGCAAACGCTTGCAGAAGGAATAGGGGTAAATTTTGGCTTCTGAATAAGAGGATTAAAAACCGCAGCTTTGCCCACTGCTTAGTTGCGTGAGACTCAACCAGGTTAGAAATTAGCCAGGTTCAACTAGTTGATGATTTTTGAGTGATGGTCGTAATGTTTAGCAACCGTTGGAAAGACGGGGAAACGGTGGAGAGCGAAGTGCATGAGCTTCATTGAGAAAACGGGGCTAGAGCCGTGCAAAGGTGTCCAATCACGCTCGTATGTCTTGGTCAGAAAGCGCAAGGACGCGTAAATTTCGCGTTCTTTTCCGCTCTAATGGAATGATTAGCTTCAAACTCAACTTTGAGCTTAACTACGGAGATATTCATGATCCTAGCGTAATAAAAAACCTGAGAAATGGCCAAATCCACCGAGTACCTCTAAACGCCAGGATCATGAATATCATCCTTGTTTGGCACAAAGCTGAGTTTGAAACGAGTTATTTAAAAAAGAACGAAAAAGACGCGAGACGCAACTACGCACTCTTTTCTGACCAAATCCTACGAGTGGTAGAAAAGCAACGCAGTGTTCACGACAAAAATCGTTTTTCTGCTCCACTCCGCCTATCTTGAAGAGGGTCCCATGCTGATTAACCCAATGATGTTTTGGGAATCGTACAAGACCTTCTAGGAACGGAGTTATGGCATCCCTTCAAAAATTGTGCCAAGGAAACATGGTGGACGACTTGGTCGGAGGCTTGTAACTTCCGTCTTTTTTGCAGTCGATGGGTGCGGAGCTGACCTGAGTAAAGAGAGAGAAATTGGATAATAATAGAAGAACGGGGCTATTAATCGGTAAACGATCGCTCATCTCACAATCTCGAGCATTCATCTGTTCACGTCGGTGGGCGGAAAGTGCATCTTGGTGTGACGAGCTGACGGGTGTACAACTTTTGGGGTCGCAGTGGACCATTCCCAAGCTCATTTTTCTTAGTTTTTTCAACGTTAGGTTGCGCTAGGCCCCGTAGCTGCCGATTTCCACCAAAGAATCAGACATGATTTTCATCGTGAACACTCGCCTTTAAGCTATCAACAGTACTCTGACCCGTGCCATAACAAATTTTTTGAACAGTTGCGCTGGTTTGCCAACAGGTCCTTTCTGTATGGGATCGTAACGAACAAATTGTGATAGATTACTGGCGTATTTCGGTGAAATGCCTCAAATTATGCCTCCCATATCTCGGAATGTTGTATTCTTGAAGCACAAAAATTTGAAATTGGGCCAAGCTTTAGACACAGCTAAGGTAGCTTTTTTCCACTTGCTGCGTTTTTGAATACAAAACTTCATCTCCAACAGAAACACAGACGAAAATCTAATCTCTTCAAACAAAACTGTTCTTGAAAAAAGTGAACCCTCAAAAATCCATCAAATTTGATGATTCCAGTTACATGCAGCTCCTTTCTTATTCTGTTTCCAAAACAGCATTCTTTACAGAACTCAATGCTCTGGATATAAATTTCATAAACGAAGTTCTCTTACATTTGTTTGCCTTCAGGAAAGTCTTTCGTTTGAATGTTGTAGAATTCTGACGGTTTATAGGAATTAAGCTTTCCTAAACCAGGGGGGCGAAGAAGAACAGCATTCCTTTGTTTTTAAGAAGTCGTTAAAATTGAAACGCAAATTCTTGGAAGTGCATCATTCTGGGATAGTCTTCTGCAAAAGCTTCTTGTCAGAGACTTTTTCTCGTAATACGTCCATAGCAAGGAACGAAGGCGATTATAGTCAAGTGCCACTTTAATTCAGACGAAGAACCGCATGTTTTCGAAGCCGCTCAATTACGCTGCTGACGGTGGCGGCGCTTTTGGAAGCCTGAAGCGATGTGTGGGGCTACGCAACCGGGACGTGGGGAGGGATACGACCACGATGACGACGGCGGCGCCATTCGATCGCTCCCAAAGCGGGACCCCGCCGTTGAGCGGTCCCTTGTGGCGGGCCAGGGCCGGCCGATTTCGGCACGTGCATTTGCCTACCTGGCTAGCAACTGATCGCGGCGGCGCCCCATCGAGACTAGCTAGACCTGGAATTGTGGCCAGAACCCTTCAAACCCACCTCCTCCATCTTCAGCCCCACACCACCTCCTCCTGCTCCTCGTCATGCTTCAGCTCCTCCTCCAGTGACTCCTTCTTCACTCTAGCTCCTCAGGCATCTACTCGTCTTCACTTCCCTCATAATCCACTTTCCGTGCTCGCACCTGAACAGCGGCTATTGTTTAGCGTAATCCAGTCTCAAATCCAACCTGAGATTATGAAAATGGAGGGTGGCGCCTAATAATAGACAAATTACTTTTGTAATTATTTATTCTGATTGTAGAAATCATGCCCAGCCGAAGATTAGCACATTCATTAATGTGAGTCTAATGAAAAGGATAATTCACTTTCTCCAGGCCTATTGCATTCACGCCAATAATTGTCAAAATTACATGCATGTGTGGCTTGACTTAACATTCGATTTTTTTCGAAAATCTTTAGAACCTTCACCAACAGGGGAATATTTTAAAGAATCAGTGAGTGGAGCTTATGAAAATTTCCTTCTGGGCAGCTCCTAATTGCTCAGTCAGAACTTTTGCAACATCTCCACACTGATATCTTTCAATTATCCCCTTAGCGGGTCATCTTGCATGCAACTTTATTTTAATTTTTAAAATATCCTATTAAACCCACTATTTTTAATCATATGCCTACCACAAATGGATGCTCAGATATATGTATGTATGTATGTAGGTAGGACGCATGATTGCTGCTTTTACCCCTAGTTCGAATTATTTGCGTTTTTTAGACATTTATATAATTTGCTTGGAATGTTTATTTGAGTCTAGATATTGTGTAAGGTTTTCATGGAGCATAGTATTCTGCTGGAAAGACTTTGATGGTTAGGTTTACTGAAAGCTTCAAGCAACTTAATTCCTTCTTTTCGCAGGTGACTCGGTTAGACCATTATTTTATGCTGTCGGCCTGTAACGAGAATTCTGGAAAAAAGCTGGTTGCGAGATGAACGGCGGTGACTAAGAAACTTCCTGAACCAGATGTTACAAGTCTCTTTGCTAAGTAATCTACTGCATTTTACCTGTACGTACCTCAGTTTCCTCCACTTATTCTTGTTGCATGCAAGTTCAATGTTTGCATAGTTCACGCATTTGCGTTACGTGAAATAATGGGGAAAATCAGTTACTTACGGGATAAACACGGGAAGTTGTGTAAACGTCTGAATAGCTGGTCTTAGAGTTACTGGATGACTTTTTGTCCAAGAGTTCTTTAGAAGTTGAGTGGTCTCCCAGTAACTTGCACTCAAGTCTCAGGTAACTTGTTAGAATGTTTCCGAGTAGTTTCTAAAGCTTACGCTAATCCTCATTTTTTTATTTTCTTTCTTGATTTTATTTTGTTTTTACAGACCCTTTCCGCGTTTTAGGTACTTTAGTCTTTGCTCAACTCTTTCTTGGTTACTATGTGATGATGCTTTTTTGAACATGTTATCCACACTCATATTCATGTTTGCCTGCCCGTATTTCTCTGTGTATATGTACATATTTGGATACAGTGCATGTTATTGTTGATTGAGTTGAACCTTCATCTATATTTGAACAGGGGGAACTGAATCACTGATAATTTTGTAATAACGCATATTAAAGGACGATTTTAGCATAATCTCACGGTAAGGTTATTCCAGGAGATGGTATAAGAAATTCTGGTATGTGGATCAAAAGCGTAATGTGATATGGAAATGCCATTAATTACACCTCTGCCTTTTAGGGTATTTCATTCATTTCTAGGAACTTGTCAAAGCGAAATTAATTCACTCAACTTCTGTAGTAACTACTTATTATCGGTAGACAGTAATTCTGTTCGCAAGGCAATAGTGAACTACATAAATTCCTCCTTGACTGACATATTTTTATAGCTGTGACCTTACTGGAGACAGGCAATGTTAGTGTCTGTGTCAGAAAGTAATATCAGATTTGTAGTTAACTCTCCAGAAGCCAAAATCAGCTTTGTTCAAAACTGCTACTATAGAGCACACAGCAAATTTTTTTTGCAAAAACGGTGTTTCATGGCGTTTATCGCGCTCATAAAGCACCGCATCGCCGTAACTCTCCTCAAAAATTGACGAATTGAATTTTTCAAAAAAATTCTGTGGGTTCTTCCCAATTAAGCGAGTAGTTTACAAACATACCATAACGTGCACTGCGACGTTAAACTGCAGTTACGGCAAAAAACTTCCAAAAATCGAATAAGGCGAGTGTTGAAAAAGATTTTATGGTTCCGGTATTTTGTCGAAAAAATAGCATTTCCTTCTGAAATTCCCGTCATGCCCAAGCTTCTGGTCAGTTCATAATGAGGGATTTTCTTATGGAAATGTGCAATTTTCAATGATTCTGAATTTGAAAATATCATTGTTTTGCAAACTGCATGTACTCTCTACCCAAAGTTGTTTGTGAATTTTTGACCGTACTAATTAGAACCATTTTTTGAAAATCAACTCTGAATGTGCCCTCCATAGCTGCAAACGGTTTTCTGAAGCGAAGTTGGAAGGTGTTTCTTCTAGCCCATACTACTTTTTTGAGTTTCTTTCTCTTTGTTGAAATGAACATGAACTTTGGAGAATTTTGAAGAAATTAGAATCAAAAAGCCTCATTCCGGGGATTGTTTGGATTGCTTACGCGGAATCTGGTGTCTGTTTGTCGACTTTCGACTGACTACGGTAGGTTACTGGTGTGTATACTGTTGATTCGTCAAAGCGGAGACTGCACTGTTTTGCTAGCTCAACCATTCTCAATGCGGTCATTTTGACTCGTTTATGACGTTTCCAACGTGATGTTATGTCCTATCAAGACCAATGTATCGCCTAGTTGGAGTCCCTAACTCATCCACTTTCACGAGAGCGTTTATGTTGTCTTTAAAGGCAGTGTTCACGATAATCTTTGATTTTGAGACTAATCGCTAAATCGATTGTTTGCCCCCCGAGCGAACCCTCGAAATGGCAGAGAAACCGAGAGAAACCGCATCAGAAGGGCACGAAATCCTTAAGTATCACCCCCGCCTCTTAAGTATTACAGGAAATGTTTGTTGTGACAATTGAAATCTTTTTGTGGAACCGTCCTTTATGATTCTATACTTCCGTTGCTCCGTTCATTCCTTCCAGAACCTAACTAATACTCGTTTTGTTCCCTCAAATATTCTTAAATTCTTGATTAGCCCCATTTTTTACCGGTAACAACTACGGTGAACATGTTCATATAACCGGACAAATAGTCCATGCCGTAGAATAATATCTCTAATATTTGACGATATAGTGCGTTTCTCGCCGTTTCTTCTGTAATTTTCGTAACACTTGGTGAAGCCAAATCCTTTGTTTTGATTGGAAAACTCGGGAACGATAAACCATCGTGAACACTGCCTTTAAATTCCAATATCAAAACAATTTTGAAAGATGCCAACAATCTCCTGATGTGTTTTTACTAGGTGAACTTTACGTGAAGTTTTGAAGATACCTCTACAAATTTTGCAGAAAAAGTGCAAGTATTTTAGTGAAGGGATAATAGGATTTTTTGTCTGATACTGAATCTGGTTTTTAGAAAACCATTTTCTGCATGTCTTCATGTCTTGAAGGATAGTGTCATCAACGAGAGCAGCCCTTTCAGAAATGGACCAATGGGCACTACGGACGAACTTGGAGGACTACTGAGCAGTAAAATTTTTTGTCGGAAACTAAAGGCATGGACCACGAAAATTTTCTACTTTCACATTTCTGCATTATTGTTTATTTCCTTCTTGAGTATTATACGCGTGCAAGTTTCAACATCTCATCTCCAGTTCAATAGTGGAGAGATAGCCGCACACGCTGGGTCCAGTGGGTGGGGAATAGGAGATTGTTGTCAGTTGCGTTAAAAGAGGATGTTCCACTTTGTCTTTGGAACGTGTAGACTAACTCTTTGTGGGAGCTCCATATAACTATCAAACTCGCGCTTCTTCCTACTACCGGAAGTGATCATCATCATCTCTACTTTTTAGAAAGGCCATTTCTGCATTACGTATCGAATTTGAAACGGGCGAAACTTTCGCCCATGTAATCGCACCGAGGAAGGATCTCTACATTCATGCTGAAAACGAAGTGCGAAAATTTGCCGAAAACCTGAACGTTGTGTTAATTTCCCCTTCAATTCCGCGTATGATTCCCCCATTTTTTTCTGCAGTGTTTTCAGCAAGAACTTGAAAATCTGTCGATTTTTCTGTGCGTCTTCCCACGAGTAGTGCAAACTAGGCTAATTTCACATGAAAACTCAAACTAGTTTTGCGCTAGTAAAACTTAGCAAATAGAGAAGAATACCCAGAAAACTCTGGGCAAAATCCTCAAACTTTCGAGAAACGACATGTTTTGAAACTTTCTTGAAACACTGAACTATCGCTTCGTACGCCTATTCTGTGTGTTTGGTATAAAGGAAGTTGTAACGTCGTAAATGGTTTTGCGCTTATGAACTTCTAATGTAACCAAATTTCTTTTTGCCATTCTCATATTTGAACTCCCTCTAAAAATAACGCTATCATGCACGTGTGCGGATGTTATGAAGTCTTGAGTGATAAGGAGCGTTCAGACACCGAAAACTATTCCTTTTAACGGACAACTCTTCCTCCTTGTGGGTGGGCGTTTGCATACGATGGGTAAGAGATATTCATGCTGTTTTCACAGACGTCCTGCCCAATTTTTTTCGCTCTTTTCCTCAACTGCTCTCATAGATTCCGCTGTTAACACTGCCTTTTGAATTTTTGTCCAGTTTTCTGTTGTATCTTGTGGCGTTCTATTTCACAGCTTGGAAATCTAATATTATGGTGCTCATATGTAACGCTATGTGGTTAATTGCGCAACCGTAAAAATATATTAGCATTTGAAAATGATAAAAAGTATGTAAATGGGAAATCAGTTTTCTTTATGATGAGAAAAACCCACATTCTAGTTCACGTTCAATCTTCCTTTCTACCATTCCGTCCTTTTTCTCTTCCTCTTTGCTGAGCATGTCCTTCCTATTGTTCGCTTCCTTATACAATCATCTCTTTAAACCGTGTCGTTTCCGGGTGGTTTGCGTGGCTTTTTTGTGCTAAATTTACTTTAGCATCTGGAATAGGCAGATCCAGCTGGATATATAGCCGTCAGATTTCCCACTACCGTTTGCAAAGCTAGCTCTTCAGTTTTTCACCAACATGTTGCCTCTAGAAAGGAGAACAAAATGCATGAATTTCTAGTTTTTTCCTCTTTCTATTCTTTCACACAGAACACTCAATCTCGCCTCTCTCACACGCACTCAGTTTTCACCTACAGCTCATTTGGAAGAACTCGAAATGCACTTAGATGTGGCGCACAAGTCGAGATTGCTGCAGTTGTGGGATATGTGACACCTTCATGCAGTCTTTGGCGTGTCGCTTTGTCTCAGTTTTGGACTTTATAAAATCGGTTTTTTTACGTATGTACTTCTAGAGCTTGTGGCTCGTCTCACGAGACTGGGCATGGTGTGAGCCGTGGCGATGTTACTCTACTATTTCGCCAGTGCCGTCAAGTCGATACAATTTCATGTAGACGATGACATCATCGACAAGCTCAACTACTACTACGATGATCACCGCCATCATTACTGGTAATGATCGTATGCATTTTCTTGTTGCGATTTTTATGCCTTTCTGGATTTTGGCTCTTTTAACTTCTGATCCTTTGAGAATGCTCAGACTTGTTTAATTATTTTTTCTTTGCATGGGTTTTGATTATGGCCGTATTTAGAGTGATATGTGTGACTTTAGCCTTGAATCTCGGAATAATATCACCTCATTCGAACTGGGGAAGCTGACTTTTAGTGGAGGTCTTTAATGGGATTAGAAACAGAACCAAAGAAAGGTGAAGTGCTAACCAAGTCCATGCACCCTGGCCTTTTCAGGCGCCCACACACCTCGGAAATGACGAATTTCTTGAAGGCAAAGTACGGTCAAAATTAGTTATGGGTAGACTACCTGAGCCAGGATAAGACATGGCGCTGTGATCGGCCCATAAAAGTTGCGACTTCCTCATTTCGGCTTGGAAGTTTCTGCGTCCCTCATTAGGACTGATCCCAGCCCGAACTGGAGTTTTGGAAAAATGGTCTGTTGAGTGTTGTTAGGAAAGCGAAAAAACGATTTAAAGTATGTTAAAATTTCTTAAGACACATGGAAAGATCATAAACTGCAAGAAGTAAAATTTTTGGTTTTCGGAAATTTGAACATCTTCAGCCCAAACTCTGTCCAGGGTGATGATTTAGGGCGCTAAACACGATTTAATTGCGTCCATTCTCAGTTTCTCTAAACATCGCTGTAAGTCACAGTAGGAAGAAGTATAATATGTTCACAGTATACCTACCCGAATCTTTTCGAAAATCTGGAAAATAGGTCTTTATATTCGCGGTGTTCAGCGCCCTCAAACATCCGTCTTGTGATTTTGAGCTGAAAGCGTTCGAAATTTAAAAAATTAAAAATCATGTTTTTTGTTGGCTTTGGTTGAGATGCATTAGGGGAAATTAGCGAACCATAATTTGTTTCTTTTTCATCTTTCCGACAACATTCAACCTAATCATTTTTGAACCTTTCAGTTTGCGCTTGGATCAGTCCCCAGTCAGATGGGTCGTGAGTGTGATTCTTCGGGAAAACAATGGGTAGTTTAGCGGAAATTACATTCATTTGTGAACACCTTGATACTTTCATACATCCCAACCTAGTTTTGAACGTGATTTCTTTCTTCATATATTTTCATTCTGTTTGTTTTGCAGCTTTTGGAGCTCTAAATATAAGATACAACGTCAGACAATTTAGTTAATAAAGGTCTGAGTTTATTCTGGAATTTATTCTCAATTTTAATTTATTCTTTTATCTTTCACAACCCGTATCCTCTTAGGATTTCTACTGATGGCTCTGGCGCTCAAAATTGTGGCACCCCCTCTGCAATTATGTTCTGCAGCTTGTTTGATCTTTGCTTTCATGAGCATTTGATTTTTCAATATTTATGGAAATTCTCTGAATATCATTTAAATCACGAACCCAGTCATCAAGAAACTCAAAATTTCTGCATTATAGTTGTACACGAACGACGTTGCCTGGATCAATTTTTTTACATTGGCTAAAATTATCACAATTAGCCGCATAAAGCTGTATGTGTGTTAGGATGGTCTTGATTTCTAATAAATGTACCTTCCTGCAAAGTTTGCAAGTCCTATACCTTTGGCAGCCAGTGAGCACCATCTGTAAACGTGTGGATGTGAAAGCAAACCTCGACGGGAGCCCGACTGAAACCTGGTGAGGGCTTCGTTTAACAGCATTTTAGCGTGCACAATTGCCGACGGCAGGCATGCAGGGGGGGTGCCGGACCATAACCGAATCAGTCCGGACTCAACAATTACGAGCACGCGCGCACTTTGAAAACGAGGAATCGCGACATCCTGAATTGCATTACCTCGTCGAGTCTCTCGTCTATCCGCCACGGGACCTCCTCATCCTTGGGGTCCCCATCCCTTTGTCTTTTATCGAACTCGTCGAAGGGACGCCTAGCCCTTCTTAATGGGGAGAACTCCGCTTGTCCCATAGCAGAGGATAGCCATAGAAATGGTCGGAAAACGAAGATTTTTTCCGATACAGTCTCATTTTTTCAGGATTGTAGAAAAATTGTTGTCACTTTCTACGCTGCGAAAAAAGTCTGATGCGATTATTCTTGAGTCATCATACATATGTACTTGTCAAATACATTGTTCCACAGGCTTAAGTACTACTACATGAATGTACTCTATAACAACAAACCCAAACAAAATTAATATCCAAAAAGTGTAATTAGTTATCCATGTAAAAATCAAGTATAATCAACATTGCGTTTTGAGGCAGCAGCGTTATCGATAAAAGTCGTATTTTATTCCGAGTAAATTCGAGTAGAGGGTGAAGCCTTTGAGTTTTGAAGGAAATCCATTCTTAAAACATTTCTTAGGGCGTTCACCTCGCCTCTTCGCGACTATTTTGTGTTTGGTGCAGAAAAAATCGGAATCGTCGGATATGCGGGTTTGCGCTTCCAACTTCTTTCAGTCAGTGGCCTCCCTTTATATTTTTTTAACCGGGAGTGTTCTTCAAAATGAGAAACCAGACAGTACTTATTGCCTGTGGTCACGATCAGATATGCTTACCTTCTGCCTCTAAACACTTTTTCGGGTTTCGAGTAGTAGGACCTATAAGAAAAAAATCGCGAAAAGAATCGCTATTTTGGGCCACCTGGAAGCCTGAACTTTCTTGTCCTTTGATGTTGGACGAGTCCACTCCACATCATCGGTACAGATGATCTCTCTAACATAAAGAGTATCAGATGGCTTGAAATTGAATTTCGATCTACTGAACATTGACTCATCTAGTCAAAAACATTGACCCAGGGCACAGTCCAAGCTCAGAGACGAACCTTGAAATTTCTACATTATTGTGAAGTAGACCCACCTCATATAGCCCATGCCAAATGCGTGAGCTCTCACCCTCCGAATAAGCGAGATATAGGGAAGCCAATCTGGGGAGCCCACATCGGGAAGCCACTTTGGCACGCCCTTTTACGATCTTTCGAGCTCTACAGCGGCGAGATGAGCGATGCTTCCCAATTCAGAAGACCCGTTCTTCCCTTTCATTCTCAGCCTCCTCTTCATTCAGGTCAGCTCGCATACAGCGGATTGCAAAATGACGGGAAGCAGGCTTTCATGGACAACTCGTCCACCATCCTTCCGTAGCTCACCTCTTGAGGAGCCATAACTCCGTTCCCAGGGTCTTGAACGATTCCAGAGACATCATTGAAATCAGCGTGGGACAGTTTTTAAGATAGACAGAAAAATAGATAACCGATTCCTGAGTGTTTGGACTGTGCCTTTGAGTGTTTGCTTTCATTGCTAAACTGTTTTTATTAGGTGAATTCGCACGTATTTCTTCCTCTGAAGGTCGATGATTGCTGACTGTTCGGCGTGAGGCTGCGATATTTTTTGAGCAGCGCTGCACGTGCACGAAATGGCATCTTTGGGCCCTAGAAATCCTAATTCTAGCCCGATTTTCACCGCGCTACCTTCATTGTTTTACAGCTGTTTACGATCTAAGCTTCGATTCTTGTAGATTTTTCGATAACGTTTTTTCATCGTGACTACTGCCTTTAACTTTTCAAAGTCCAGTGATCGAACATTTTTGGCCCAAGCTCTCTGTAAAAGGAGGGGTTATTTGAGGTGCAGAGCACGAGTTAGAAGCCTGCTCTCGTTTTTTTGAAAGATTGCATGCGGGGTATTTTGCGGCAATTTACTATATGTTACCATTTACCGTAGTAGACCGATATTTCAAGTGTTTGGAGTGAAATTTCGCCAAAGGGTCTTCCAGGGTGCTAATCACGGTCCAAGTAGTTGATACTTTGATTTCAGCAGGCACGAGGTAGTATGGTTTTATTGAAAGATTAATGGGCTTCGGCAGGTCTCGCGCCTCTTCGGAGTCTCAGTGTCGACTTTATGTGTAATTACTCGGTTGTAGTTAATTTGACAGAAATTCAAGACAAATGAAGAATGGCTGGGATACAGGGAACTGAGCTGACATGCCTTTTCAAAGTCCATGGAACATCAGGGTATTCGGTAGATAAACGGCGGGGTACCGAGATATCAGACGGCAGTACCCCAAATCAGAAGGCTAATCTGATGTAGGGCCGTAGTTCCCGCGTTATATTTATACCCTCGTCCTTCCGGTTGATCTTGGGGTCCTCGCATTGATCCAGAATGCCTCGAGCGCTTTTCGCGCACTGGTTTTGTCTACCGAATACTCCTGATGTTCCACGGACTTTGGAAAGGTATGTCGCTCAGTTCTGCAGATCCCAGCCATTTGTTTGGAAAATTTTGTCTTGAATTTCTGTGGGGTAGAAACTACGTTTGGCCGTGTAATTTACACATAGATTCGACCCTTTTTCAGACTCCGGTAGGGCGAGACCGCCGAAACATTAGTCTTCCAATAAGGCATTACATTATCTCGTGCCTGCTACAATCAAAGCATCAACTATGTATTATCCTGATGCCGAGGTTTATCGAGAGTCGAACTTGGAAATCCAATTATCTTTCCGTTTTTCGAAGGCATCCGGTGGGCTACCGTAGGTTTATTGACAATAGGCTACCGTCACGTACCGTAGTCGTTGCCCAAAGCCAGGAAGCGTTAACGGATTCATATTTAGCACTCCCAAAGAAGCCTTCCACCCAGTTTTTATCGAAGTTGGGGGCTCAACCAATAGTTCAACCTATATCTTCCGTAATCTTAAGCAAAAGTGGAAACGAACCTCATCTCACAAAGTAGCGGAGTTGAATGCAAAATCCTGAGGGTCAGGCAGGACTGGAAAACTTCATCGCATTGCTTTCCGGGCGGGGGTGTTACCAGTACACCGCCGACACCAAGTCCTGCATCCCACAAGTAGTTGGCACTAGAACTGTTGTAGGCACAACAGCAATCATTGACATAGGGCATGCTCTGGTAAGCACTAATCGGCATCAAACCCAGTTAGGCTGAGGCCTTTAAGAATTTAATTTTGATGCCTTTCTATGAAATGGTTTATGATTTAAAATTTATATCCGTGTTTAGCACACCAGACCGTCACCTGGACCAGGCTTTTTCTTCCGGATTCAAACTCCAGAAGCGGAACAGCGCTGAAGCTTTTCATGTGCATGTTAAGATTTTAGATCCTCCCGATAGAAAGAGTATTAAGCAATGTATCTGGATCAGTATTCAGCTCACTGGTTTTTGTGTCGTTCTTTTCATTCTTGATTTTCTAATTGAACCCAAAGCTAACACCTGTGAAAAAAAAACAAGAAATTTTCTCATTGTGAATACTGTCTTCTTGCAAGCGTTTCAAGTGAGTGCTGGAGTGAAATTCGAATCCTGACCCCTTATCAAACCTTCCTGCGTTTTAAAGTTTCACAGACACATCATATTTCTTTCGGAACATTTTGTACAGCCGGCACGGAGCGCACTCATACTTTGCGTTTCCTATTTTCAGAGGTGGACGCAAAATCAGTGCACGTGCATATGTTATAACATATGCACCAAGTTTGCGCTAACCTTCAATGCGGATCGCAATGTACCAGTAGGATCCAAAGAATCATAGGAGCATCCCCAGAAGTTCACAACATTCCGTGCTAATTTCTTAACTGACCACAGTAATTTGGAACTTATTTCTAAACTCACCACCGTCTGCTCAAGAGAATATCATACCAAACAGCTTCGGTCTGAATATTCAATTCTGAAAGCGCACAACTAAGTTGAAGCACTTCAAACGCTATATTTAATGGAGAGGTGGGATAAACTGAATCTTCACGCCCCTAGGGCTTGTTCACTGCTTGTTAATTGAAGGTCGAGTGCATAGCATGTGTGGATTTGCAGATGCGGCTCAGCTGGGAAAAACTTCATGGGATCCCGTGAAAGATATATGTATTCATCCCCATAGAATACTGCATTGAACGAAAACGTTGCCTGGTCGCAAATCATTCAAAAGAGCGGAATATTATGATGAGGGAGACGGATGCAGCTGGAAAGAAATTTTTTACCAGACCATACTACCAACTGCACACTGATGATGCACTTATGCATTATTCTCTTTTTGCCTCCGGCTATTTGGTGTGTTACGAAATAAGGTTTTGATTGAGATCTGTCCAAAGACTTTGGAAATTCGCCGCTCTAAAAGATGACACTTCATCTCTAGAAATTCTCAAGAGAATTCCGAATCACACTAATCACTCAAATTCTCCTCCCTACGCCGTTGTACAGCTCTCACAGCTCTTCTTATATTCCGCTCAGATCTCACAGGACGATGGGCGAATAGATTGTGTGATTTGAAAACGCATTTACTAATGCACAAACATCTGGACTCAATCTGTATCCACCGACTCCACACAAATGTGGACTTCATCACATTCGCGCAATTTCCAAATACCTACTTTTTGTGCTGCGACGGAACCGCTCAAAATGGCCCATATGACGATAAATTAGAAAAGGCTCATAAAACATGTTTCGCCAGACAAACGGCGTTTGAGAAATGGACTGTCACTGGAGGTTTCCAACAACACGACGCCTACCACGGAATGGCCTATATGTCACCGAGAAGGTGGTCAATCTGATGCCACGTAAACAGGGACTCGATTGTGGTGCATCCTGAGGCATAGGCGATAGTCCTAAAAGCCTGCGCCGTTTTTCGACCCTGCGCGACACCTTCTTTCGTCTTTTATCCCAACAAAAAAGAATGCCATCCACAGCGTTAAAAAGCAGAAAATGAAATAAACGGCAGCCCGCAAACTTTTTTACTATAGCGCCCATGTCACCATGCTTTGCACTTCATCAACACTTTATGCTTTGTTGAAACTATGTATGTAAACGGTTTTCAGTACATGTCAGAGTATACCAGGGTATAGAAACATAGTCGATAAGATATTTGACCAATATTCTAATAATTCGAATATTAGAATATTCGAATATCTGGCTCGCTATAACTTTTGTCTTTAGCAGAGCTTGATATCATTAATTTTATAAGCCTTGTTTCTTCTAACGGTGATTAGATTGATTCCAACAAATTTAGATGGTTTGATTTTTGTGTTATGTGCCTTAATCATTCAAGAGATTAATTTTTTGGTTATACAAATATAAGGTTTGTCATTGAATGCACGATATTCTTATCCCCATCGTTCCAAGTGAAATTTGTGGGAAGAGCTTCAAAATTCCTACCACAAAAATTTGCCCAATTGCTGTTCAATACAAAAATTTGCTCAATTGCTTTTCAATACCATTCGGAAGAATATTCCAAGACGAGTGACTCTTTCTGTAACAATCAGATCACTAATCCAATTAATATTTTGTTAGTGTGTGAATATTTTTATCGACCTAGGAACGGCTCATGTGTGAATAGCTGAGGAATGCAGAGCAGACAGTCGGCGGTGTAATGGTAACACTCTAGCATGGAAAGTGTGCAATGCAGGTTCAACTCCTGGCTGCCATCTGAGTTTTGCGTTCAACTCAGCTACCTTGTAATATCTTGTGATCATATAACATGACATAGGGAGACATTGAACATTCTAAAGACGTCTAGATTAGGGAACAGTTACTCAAATTATCAGTCACTTTTCACAAATTTTCTTTCTCATCCATCAGGCTACAAATCATGTTCTTATCATGGTCGGAAGGTTGTACATTTTCTGGAGGGCTCCAATTCAACTATAAAAATTTGCGTCTGACTCTCTGGCGTCATTGATTCCTAAAAATGGGGAACCGGAATTTCCGATTTACTTTCTTACAAATGGCTCATCAAAAAATTTCGCATTATGAAAATTCGCAATCAAACATTGGGATAAGCTCTTCAGAATCTGCGACTCTCAAACCACTACTGCCCGTCAGGAAGAAGCTCTTCAAAACTCATGATTGCCCGAAACGTTTTCGATGCTTCCTAATGGCTCTTTGCGGTTTTCTCGAGGCTTCTATCTACCTAATGGATCTAAGAAATTATGAAAATACGGAATTTATATGTTTTTTTGCCTATTGTTTGCGTAGAATCTTTAGCGCTAATTTTGAATTCTTGAGAGGGTAAACACAAAACTAGGGGTGTTACCAGGAATTAAACCTGCTTCGCCTTCTCTTCCGGGTGACAGCATTATCGATTACACCACTGCCAACATAGTTGTGTCATTCACATATTGACACCGTTTTTCGTTTGAAATGGACATTTCGCGACCCCCGATGCTGCTCATTTTCTTGTCTAAACAAAAAAACAATCCGAATTCACTTTCATAATAAGGCAGTCTTCTTCGATTCACCTTGCTGCTTAGGAGTAAAACCTTGGAGAATTCGTTATCTGTAGACGTAAGCCGATAGTCGCAGGTTTTGAGGTTGCAGATTTCATGTCGAATTATCCATGATTCATGCTTTGCTTTTAGCGAATCCGACACCCGTTGGTGTTAGAATATGATACACGCTACTCGATTTCATCTGGAAACAATCCGCAAAACTAGGCTTATCCAATTTCGGAGAGCATGTAGCTTTCTTTTGTGCAGCCATTTATTTGTGCCATTTGATATCGGATTATTTGAATAATTGCCATTCAAATACCTAATAAATTTCGGACATTTTCTCAAACCGGGCACCATATTCAATTACTATTCGAAATTTGGCCCTCGAAATATGGTGCCACTCAAATATTACGCGAAATTCGAAACGCGAAAAAATAGGTCATTCGAATCTATTTGACATTCGAGGCCTATCAATATTCGGATAAAGATCTCAAATTTGAATAGTTTCGAATACATCTGCCCTGACGTTGCCATTTATGGTGTGCGGTAGATGAACGGTGTGCCCTGTTTGCCCAGTTTGTCAACATCAAAAGATTTTGAAATCATTTTTCGCGCCTACTCCCGGTCTGATAAATTCGAAATCCGTTCATGTCCACCCAAGTGCAGCATAATTCAAAAATTTTTTGGTGACTGTCTCTGTTGTGTGGGGTAAAGTTCATGAGTCCGGTATCATACCTTCCAAGGGACGAGTGATGCAATGTTTAGCATCAATATCGACCAAAAAATCGATATTCCTGCCATGCACTATCGCTGTCACTGGTCGCGGGAAGTATGATCCCAGCTCATACCCTTTCATCGCTAATCGCCGTGATGGGATGTTTTGAATACAGATCGACGTGCGACGCGGCCTCGATCGGTGCTCATGGTTGCCACCCCGTCACGTCGCGCAGTGACTGATGCCCTGAGGCTCAGTGCATACTTCCCGCGACGGGCGACGCGATGCACTGTCGCCGTCGTTCGTCGCGGAAGCATCCACCAGGCCCGAAGGAGGCCGCAGCGGGCGAAGCAGAGCGCTGAATCGCCACGCGGCCTTATGATGTGCTGCCGTATTGATAGATTGCCGCTATTGACGGATACGGGATCCCAGTTTTAGGTCGCGTCGCCCCGCGATGTGACTCTGCTCAGCCTCTGACCCTTCACCATGTCCATTTGTCTCTACTACACTCCATCGTTGTCGGCCGATCAGCTGTATGCAGCCCGGTCGATAAGCGACCATCGTCGTGCGAATCGGGTGTAAGAAATTCCATCAACACAAGCTGGGCTTTGCAAGTTTGTGCCGTCTGTGGCTGTCCTGTCGATACGCACGTAATACATTGTTCACTCACAAAGGAAGTATTAAGAGTGACAAGCTACGCATTTTGTAAAACCACTTCTATGTATTTAGTGTGTCTTGGACATCTGCATAGTAAACCTTCCTAGTATCCCTCCCTCGAGCTGCTGATTCAAAGATGTTACAAACCCAAGACGATTCGTTTTCTGTGCCTACTGTACCCTCAAAAAACACACAACAACAATGTTTCTGGAAAATCTAAAAACGAAATTCATATTCGTATCCAGCGCCCAGAATAATCCTTTCCTGAGCAAAGTTAAGGATGAAATCACACTCTTCCAACTTTAAACAGAGTAGTAGCGTTCAAGTTTATCTCACGTGATTAAATTGACTCACACCTGGGCTGTTTTCGGGTTGTCGATTTAGAAGTCTTCGATAAATTGTTCAAATATTTCTTGAATCTAATAGACGATTCGGACCTTAGAAAACCGGTCATCCGAATCTATCCGAGATTCGGTCTTTCGTCATCACTACCATGTGCTGCCAGTTTTTCTGAGACCAATTGCATCAGTATATTGAATTATAGAGTAGTTATGAATGAAAAACTGAAAACGCACGCAAATGTGGGAAATAGACCTAGTATTCGCCGCTGGCCCTTTTTCCGGGAGAATATTTTCGGTTGCTCAATCATTCCCGGAGAAAGAGCTCGCCGCGCATACAAAATTATGTAGCTATGCCTCTGCATAATATGTACATCGTCATTGTTCTTCATTGTAAACACCATTGTAGTGGCTTCAACCTTCAGTACATACTAACTATGCCAGTGTTCTGTGTACTTGCAAGTAGTTAGCTGCTTGTTAATGGGAAACATTTTACGACAACTTCCTATCCACGACGCGAACAATTATCTTTCCCATGTCGTTGTATGTGAGGCCCAGGGTACCGGAAGTGAGATAAACGTCCCGCAGCAATCGTCACCTTCCGCCACCCCTCTGTCCTTCTCAACGCTTTATTTCAACCCATTTCAAATGTTGCACCTGCAATGAAAGTCCTTAGAGATAGCACTGCCTTGACGGGAGAAGAATGCTGCAAATCAGTGAGTGGGACCAAGCTGATGATTCTATTAGAAAAAGCTGTTGCTTTGTTCACTGCGCGTTTATTGGATAAGTCTGGAAGGATTCGATAAAGGGACGACGGAGTGAAAAGATCCACAGAGGCACGAAATATGTAGCTTGTTCATTTAAGTGAATTAATTCCATCATTTTCAAGTGTTTGCCATTACTCGTCTCTGCCAATGACAGTATGTTGTTGGTAAAGTATTATTTAGTAATTTTCACATCAATCCCTATTAGTTTTTTCCGGATAACACTTTCATAGAAGTGTAAGCGCATGAAAAATTTTGAGAAAAAGTCAACTTTCTAAATATTGACCTTATGCTTTCCGATACGTTGAGTCTTGCACAGAATCAAAGTTTTGAGTGCATTGTTGTCTCTCAATATCGGAATCGCTTCCAGATTTCCTGCTGAATATTTAACAAAATATCCTATCTGACTTATACTTGGGGTCCTACTACAGGATCACATAGGGAGCTGATAATGATATGATAAAATCTATGAACGGGATTAGTTGCAGAAATTTGAAAAAGACAGATTCAATTGTATGGGCCCAGATGTTCCGATTGGACAGAAAACGGGCAGAGCTCGGAATAAAGTGGATTTGTGACTGAATTAAACCATATTTAAGTCCCTTACCACAGCACATTTAGGGCTAGTGTGGGGCAGTGGCAAGAGGCGCGACTGTCACACACACGGTCGAGTGGACTCAGTCCGGCACAGGTCGACCAAACTTTCTATCTCTCCAAGTCGGTAAAATTGGTACCAGACAGACATATCTGGGAGGAAAAGCTCTGACTTCACCATCGATCAGGCCCCTGCAAGTCATTGTGTAGGCAAAATACACATTCAAAGACCTCTACGATTCTGAATGGAAGTCGAATGTGTGGCGCATTCTCAGAGTGATTGATATACGCCGAGAGAACTGTATCATTCATCCTTTCATCGCTTTACAGCACATTTGTAACAGGGTGCTCAAATTTTTTTCCCTAAATGCCCATGGATTTTCGATATTCTGGGAAGAGAAGTTCCCTTTTTCATTTTTTGGAGACTTTCATTCACATCGATTCAGTCCTGAATATTCAATCGGATAACCCTAACCGATTCCAAAGTGGATGAAATTTCTAACAATTGGCCAACGTTTGCACCTTAATATTAGATAAGTACATAGTTACGTACCTGTGTGTGGGAAGTAACAGTGCAACAGGACTGCAGGCTTCACGCGAGCAGGCGCGTTACACTCCGTCATCTGGCTGAGCGCTTTTTTTCCTGGAAGGTTAATCTAAATACTCAAGAGACCGTAGATGCACGGCTGGTTCGCATAAGCGGCCGTGCGTATCGCGGCTATGAATCGTTTGAAACTTGGGTTTTCATTATGAATGGACCTGCATAAAATATTTTTAAGGTACAATACCCGCGCTAAGTTTTGTAAAACGGGGAGCATTTACAGCAAACTTGTAGCGTCCCATGCATGTAAGTTTTTTGAACGAAGACGTTTTTGGATTCTGAAAACGCCATAATATGCACAGCTGAAATTTCTACATAATAATATGCATTCTTGATCGAAGTTCCCAAAAATCGTGCCTTGTTACTTTGAGGTAAAATTGTTTTTGCCGTCGTTTCACCATTAAACGTCGTAGCGCGTGCAAGTGCAGCGAAACTTCAGTAGTAATTGCACAAGTAATAGAAGATAAATCTCTATGTTTTCTTCGTGAATTAGATGAAGGTGGGGCTACCTCGAGATCTGTGCAAATTGAATTTCCGACATTCTCCATTTTTATCGGTCTGGGGGCTTTCGCTACAAAAGTCCAATTTTTCAGGAAGCTCCTGAGCGTGTTTAATGAAGGATTTCGAAAATTCGAATCTGCACAGATCTCGAGTTGGCTCCCACTTTCATTTGATTGACGAAGAAACACTGAGATTGCTCTTCTATTACTTGTACAATTACTACTTGAAGTTTCGCTGCATTTTCTGCGCGCGACGTTTTTGTGAAACGAGCTGGCAAAAACAATTTTACTCGAAAACAAAGCGATTTTAGGGAACTTCGGCCCACAACGCACATTATTATGTAGGGAATTTGAGCTAATGAATATGATGGCGCTTTCAGAAGGCTTAAATAGTCTCCGTTCAAAAAGTTACACCATCGGACGCTTTTTGCCAAGTTTGTCAAATGCTCCTCGTTTTTACAAAACTTAGCGCGGGTATTGTACTTAACGTCTGCCCACCAGTAATATGTATAAGTTCTATTCAGTACGGGTCTTCCACATAAAAACGGAGAGTAATTTTTTCTTCCAGAGAAGAATCAAGAGTTCATGGCGTGGGTGAGCCGTGTGGACACGCGGTTCTAGAGGAAAACAGCCGTGGGTGCGCATTGTGGACACGCGGTCCTTTAGCTGTTAATACATCATAATAAAGCCGCGACGCGACTGCTAGCGTGCAAACTTTACAGTCAGCAATGCTACTTTCCACCATGCAGAATTGTCTATAACGGATGCAAACATGATTCGTCAATCGCGCAAACTCCCAAGAATTTCCTAAAAATTCAAGTTCAAATATTATCAGAGCTCTGATGGAGTTTTGTTTCCATTTTAGTATTATGTGAAAAGCTTTGAAAATCCAAATCGGAAAATGCTGATTGATTTTTTGCCGTCTACTCGTTTCCATAGCCTTGTTGTTTTCATCGAACTCACGTGCCTGGTCTTCTGTCTTCAGATAGAGGTCACAGAAGCGACAGTGCCGACATTTGGTACACAGGATAGGAGCACCTGTGGCTAGATTGAAAGTCCGGCTTGCATAACTTCCTGTTGGGTTTCAAATATTTCGGTTATCCTTCGGTTATCCAAAAAAACTGCGCCAACATTCGATTCCTTCTCTTATTCAATTTGGCGAACTAAACGTCTAGAAGCCACAACCACAATTTCTAGCGGATCTTCCCTCCAAGAAAACAAACCACTGCAATTCCAGGATTTCCGATTCAATGCTGGGTACCGGCTACATTCCACAGAGCCAATGGAGCAGTATACGAGGGAAAACTACTCGTTGGGTGCAAAATACGTACTCTTCTACCTTTACATGACTACATACCGCATAACTATGCGGAACGAGAAAAATCGTCAAATCGGGTTTGTTCTGCATTATTACGAATTTGGAGAGCTTTAAGTAACATTTATCGCGGAAAAAGTACTAGGATCTCTTTACTCAGCATTATCATTTGTTCAGGTATTATCAATGGGTACCATTTATTGTGTTAGCCTTGGAAGCTTTATTATTTTACGTTCCAACGATTGTTTGGAGTGTTGTTGAGTTGGCAGTCAGGTGGGTTAACCATTCAGAAAATCTTCAACTTCTTTTGCTGTTTGTGTTTTTGTTTAATTGTTAAACTAGATAGGAATACTTAATTGTACCTGATATTTTATAGACGTTAAACAACAACTAGGAGTTCATCTTTGTGGAGAAAAAAAGTGTTGCTTTGAACAGGTCTTCTCAAGTAAGAGGTTAAAGGCAGTGTCCACGGTACAATTTTCCCTTCTTTGGCTTTTGGCCGGAAATCGAAAGTTCAAGGATCTCATTGGAGCACTGGGGTCGAAAGAACGAACGAAAACGAGCCCGAATAAGCTCCATATATGGCTCCGAAGTCACGCTCGAGCTAGCCTCTTCAGCTCGCGGTCGAGTTTTCCGGAGGAACAGTTTGGTCCGCTTCTACATTAGCACTGGAGCGCGAGTGCGGCTGGAGTTTTAGCATTGGAGCGCTTCTGCACGCGCTGTCTACTTCAGTCCCATGCCCCGCGCAACTCATCCACCGTTGAAGTGTGGCTTTTCAAGAATAAGAGCTAATTTTGAATATTTCGCAGCGTTTTTGCATGATTCTTTCTTCACATATGAAACAGTCAGGACTCAAATCTTCGTTTTCTGGAGGAAACTCGAAAACGATCATTAACGTGAGCCCTGCCTTTGATGGTTGCCAGACCCTTTCGGAAACCTCTTGCTTTTTATGTGGTTTTCAATTGTGTTTCAAACATAAAATCTGAATTTTCGAGCTTTTTGTTTCAGAATTCCTTTGAAAACGCCAAGAAGAGCGCTTTCCAAATGAGAATTGACTGCTTACGTGCTTTCCTGGTCACTAACGTGAAGAGTGGACTTTTTTGTCTCCTGCAAACAGAACTTGTTAATTTGTTTTTTTCTATAACAATTAGCCGAGCCTAAGCTCGATGTGCACTCTCCAGTCAATTCAAGATTAAGTAATTATTCAGTGTCTTTGTTGAATGTTAAGGGACGTCATTTTAGTCAAAGTCACGGAAGAGTCAATGAAAGAGGGAGACTAGGAGAGAAGGAGGAAGCAGCACACGCGCCCACAAGCACGCCATTAATCCGAGTAAATTTTGGTCTGAAAATCAGAGTGCATATGGCACTCCACCTCGAAGCCTCGCAATTTGAATGGGAATGGTACAGTTCGTGGCAATGGAAAAGGAGGCTATGGTGAGGCTGCGTATCTTTACTGAGCACGCCGTACGTCATGGCCGGCTAGGTTCCAAATTTATCATTAATGAATGAGGAGATAGCTTATACTTATTTCTGGGCTCTGTTTAATCCTATTTCTCGATTGATTTTTATACTTATTCCTAGATGTACACATGCTATAGCAACGACTTTGTGCGTATTGGTGTTGTGTTGGTTGGGAAAAAAGTTACCATCTTTAACGTTTCCTATGTTTTTCTCGCAAAGGTGCTGGAAGTAAAGAGTTAAAATCAGCCGTCGATTACGGTGGGACGTCCGCAAAGTCTCCGATCTGAGCCAGCATAAGTGAGAAAATACGCAATCGTACCACGGCCTTCTTACGTGGCCGTGAACTGTAGCTTTTCTTATTTCATGTGTCAGTCATTTCTAGGGTGTTCGAAACTTTTTTGCTTCTTTGATAATTTCTCTTTCATTTTTCTATATTCATTTTGTAGTGTTGGTTTTTTTGCTCTCAAACCACTACGAGTTTCGGTCTTTTTCGCTTTCGTATTCCATCAGTAGTTTACCATGTGAGAGAGCCATATGAACACTAAAAAGTTTCATTAAAAATACCATCTCAGGTGGAAAGTGTGAAGAGTTGTCTAGAGTGATTTATCACAGATGCGATGGGAATACCTGATTCTTGATATGAAACTGTAACTGAAATTCTGCGTATCGGGTTCAAAACTAACGGGTGAAGTCTGTTCGCTGACAAGTGCGAACCACTCGCGGGATGGTCGTCCTATCGGCCGGTTTTCGCTTTGCGGTCAGTCCGCTCTGGCAAACCGGGGGGTCGACAGCAAATGTTGATCCTCCCACCATGAGTCACCGATCTGTCACACATTAACGCTCCGATATTCGACGGGATCGTGTTTTGCCGCAGGATTTATGCCACTCTGGTCGATGTCGAGCAAGCAGCTGAGGTATACGACGCATTTTTCAGGCATGCTGTGAATGATGAGCGCAAGCGATTTCAATTACCAACAAGTTTGCGGTACATTGGCCCCGCCCAGCATCTGGAGGTCCTGCTTATCCGGTGGTGACCCCGAGTGGAGGCTGACGACCCAGCCGCGAGCGCGTGTCGAAGTGCAGACCGCGATGCGTGTTGGTTGTAGCAGGACTGCGACGCGTGTTGGTGCGCCGACCGCGACGCGTGTCGTGTCAGTCGTCGACCGTGACGCTTGTCGGAGTGTCGACCGCAACGCGTGTAGAAGTGCTGACCGCGACTTACGTGTCCGGAATGGAGCCGACCGCGACGCTGTCGGAGCTGAAGCTGACCGCGACGCGTGCCGGTGTGCCGGCATGCCGCGACGCGTAATCGGTGTAAAGTAGTACCTGAGCTAAGATGAAACAGTCCTGTAGGATGTGAACTGCTGCCAAGACCGCTAAGCGCGACACTTCGAGTTGTCCAACAGCCCGACAACAGGCGGACGTCGCGGGTGGGTCTCCAGGCTGATAATACGCGCGAATTGAATTTGTCAACAGGATGCGGTTTATGAGATGATTAATTCATCATGTTGCTGAAACTCGAAAAGTTGATCCATGCCAGATTTCTGAAGCTTTCTTTTCAGTAACTGTTTATGCGGTTTTCCCATTTAGCCTGGCATGGAGCTGTCTTTCTCTTTCTGAACCGACAGTTTGCCCGGGGAAAAAGAATGACACAATTACTGGAACTTACGGGTTATCAAAGTTTTTCTATTTCTGAGACGAAGTCACAGCTGCGGTTGCGTAGAAAAGCCGCGGCGTAAGCCTCTGCATGATTTCAGTAGCGCACACGCGTGTTCTTCCAAATCGGCTATTGATTTGGCTTCGCTTGTTTGATTCCCAACTTTTTTTCTGTATATTACTTGTTTACTTGGTAAGAGCAAGTGTAGGGCAGTGGCAAGAGAAGCGCCGCTGTCACGCACACGGTCGAGTGATCGATCCTCGCCCAAGGTCTGAGCAAGCCTTCTATCCCTCCGGGGTCAGGTGAGTTGGCACCAGACTTGTCTCGGAGGATAAAAGCACTGACTTGAACATCGGCTGGCCCCCTGGCAAGTCATTATGCAGAGAGTCTGATCTGCATTCAAAAGCCTCTACGATACTGAATGTAAATCGAATGTGTGGCGCATCCCCAGAGGATTGATATACGCCGAGAACTTTATTCTGTTTTTATTATTACTTGTTATTTAATAGGATGTGCTATGTTCACTTCTTCAGCAGATCTTTCATTGCAGCATAAATTCATTCCAGTTACATTTTGTTTTTAGAACGCCGTTTTTCATATTCAATATTGCACGTTTTCCTCCTAAAATCGAGTTTCATTTACTTCATGCGAATATCTGAAAACAAAAGGAGAGTGGATGAATGAGTTCTAAGCGTATGCCTTGAAAAGAAGCCTACCCTCCATTTCCTCTAGGGGATTGACCTGGGAATGCAATTATGGGCAGCGTGGACGACATTTACGGATGAGCTCACTTCCCTTTGCCCCTATTTCATTTAAAAATTATCCATATCGTTTCAGCAACTAGTCTTTTTTTCGAACAAACTCTTGAACTTTGTAGATTTTCCGCGGAAAATTGCCATTTGGAATGATGGCGTTACTGTTGTACAACAAGATCATTGAAGGTTTACATTAGTTCGGTCGAAGTTTCCTAGTAAAATCTGAGCGAGAATTTTATTCAGTGGATCTTTACTTCATAAGCCGATAGCTATCCTAACGTCCGAATGGCAATGTAAAAAAACGACCACCAGGGAGTTTTCAATATCGTATTGTGTAGTAAGTCTCCAAAAGTATTAGAACACTACAAAAACAGCGTTTCCGGCCTCTCAAAAAAGGGAGTAATCGTGTTCTGATCACTTCCTCGGTACTTTTAAGCTGTCCATATAGCAAGATGAGAATGTCAAGCTCTGACCTTTCCATCACTTCCCAAAGCCGGCACGCGTCATCAGAAACCAGCCTCCAATAGTTTCTCTTCGACAATACACAGGCCCTTTTAGTAGTACCGGTATCCGTCTGGACCATCAGGGTTGGACTTCTTCCGTCCCTGGAGATGATCATAAACAAGCGAAGTTAGGAAAGTTCTGTGTGAAAGTGGGAAACAAAACTCACTTCGGTTCAACTGGGTACACCAATAATTTTTTCATACAAATTCCAGCACATTGATATTTTGTAGTGCTGAGCAAGTCTCGCAACTTTTGCATACCCTTGTCCAAACACCCTTGAGAACATAGAAAAGTTTCTAAGCTGTTCCACCAAATACGCACAAAGTTAAAGAAGCTTTTTAGAAAGCAAGTTCACTAGACTAACTCAGCATGAGAAATCGAATGGGAATGGTTTCAGTAGGGCAAAAGCAGAGATACAATATAAGTGCCGACTTTCAGTGAGTTTTGGGGGTGTTCACATACTCTTTTGAAACACACTGTATGCCGAGAGCCTATCGATGCCCGAGCAGCTCGTAGGGGAAAGAGCTTGGCAGTCCGGTGCCTGTGCGTTGCGGCTCGTTTTGATAACAGGTGAACGGGTGTTTGCAGTGTGGGTAGAAAACCTTTCCAAATTCCATGGCAGAGTGAGTTTTTGAGCATTCATTAGAATCAAAATTTGCGATTATTCGAAAACGTTCGAATATTCGAATTATTTCGAATAACTGACAATTGTGATTTTGTGAATGCGAAAGAATTCTATTCTGTCATCAATCATGGAGACCTTGTGTACTGCTTGATGTCTGGAAATCCAAAGCAGCGCACGCCATTCTGGCATCGAAACGAAAACATGATTGATTGAATTATTCAAAATTTTTCGGTCCTCACTCTAGCGGTCATGACCACCAGCGCATCCATTACCAGGTGCCCGGGCTGGGGCCGGAACACCACACGGCCATCCGTTCACCTGTTACCAAAAACGAGCCGCAACGCAACACAGGCCAAGCCAGGCCCCTACCAGTGAGCTGCTCGAGCATCGTTTTCACTATAATCTCCTTCAAATATTGAGAAACAAACACAGATTCATGGTACATTTCCCCAAACAGCCTGGTGATCGACATTGATGCAGGAAACATTTTTGCTCGATCATGGTGTTCAAATGTTGAAAATGATGTGCTCTCCGTGGGAAATGAATAATACTCAAAAGAAAAAGCGTGTTTCTCCGCGATAAAACATTGTTTAACCCGAAAAACTTGTAAAAGACACTTTTGATTAGCTGTAAATGTTAATGTAACGGCTAATGACGCAAAAGATTCAGGAACAGAATTGAGGGTCAGATTGGTGAAATCTATTCATCTAAGGCATGAATCTATTCATCGCGTTGCGAGACGCAGCAGAGTTGACCGCAATGACGGACATTCTTCTTCGACAAAAAATGGGATGTATGAAGATGACTCTAAATTCATGTTTCTTGTATTTTTCTAGAAGACAAACAAAGAGCCAATGACAGAGATGCTATTTCTTCGATTAGCTCTCCTCTGGGTTTCAGGTCGGTGGAGTTATCCCCTGAGCACTTTGTACATGAATATTTACAATTTATTAGCGCAAGAGCTCGCTTCGCTTTCCGACGGCTATTCATTTATTTGTTTTTCACCTCTACGAGCCTATTTTGTGTGCAGCAGCTGGAAATTATTGAGACATTCTAGGACGTCACTTTACTTTCACCCCAAAGGATGAGTCACCATGGGCGTCCAGCTCATGAAGAGCGAATTTGGCGGAATTGGTTATAATGAACGAAAATCGCATATAATTCCCGAATAATAAAAAAGTATCATACTACATTCGGTCACTAGCGTATATTAAATTCGCTCAGATGCAGCGTTCATGACTGGAACAGTCCGCGTTTTCACCAAAATGAAACGTTGCTTGGCCAGGGCTGCAACTGTTAATTTTGTTGTGAAAAGAAATGCGGAAGATATGTTTCGGGTTGATGTAATGTAGGTGTCTGCTACACATCTGGATGAAGCTCTCAAAATTAAGATTCTGGGGGTGTTCTGAGGATTTTTTAGTCAAATAAGAGGTCGTCCCATTTACATTTTTATTCTCACTATCTTTGTATTCCATCAGTATTCGTCATATGTCCACTACTAGTTTTTTTTCAGTTAGAGCTGCTCACTCGCATATAACTCATACTAGTGCAGTAGTACTCCATTAGCATTGATTTACCGCATTTATTTCTAACTAATGCGAATGAACATGATTTTCGTTTCTCCAAACATAAATGACAAATAAGAGTCTAGGAATATCTCAGAGACGTCTTATTGAACATCTAATAATTTCATAAAATTTGAATAATTACTGTCGTTCTCGGAGCCAAATTCCGGTCCGAATTTGCGAACTACGGCTTGTTGCGATCACGCGATGTACGATAATCGCTCGTGGAGAAAGGTTAATCGCGGCAGGACGACGCGTGGTCCCAGCACGATCATCATCGTGTAGCGTGATGGAGCTAAGAAGTTGCCCGCAAATTCGGAACGGAATTTGGCTACGAAAACGACAGTAGTTGATAGCTTTATTACGACATTCAGGGATTCATGTACAGTCACTTGTGGCCACAAATGGCTTGCGATTCAAGACTACTGGATTTGGAGTCGCGGAATCGAGCACTTCAGACGATATTAGCGACCAACGTCGAGGAGGCCTTACATGTGAAACATCAAGTGGTGAGATTTTGATGTTTTATTCGATTACCGGATTATTCTTTTGTCCTCTATTCCAATTTGTTTTTCCTGGGAAGTCATTGTTCCAACTTCCTAAACATTTAATCTTATTGATTTCGTCGGCGCGACATTGTTCGCCGGATCTGTGTGAATCCCAAGCCGAAGCCATAGAGACTACGCGCCTCCACGCATAGTTACGCGGAGACGTAGACTGCTCGAGTCCTTGCCTTCAACAACTCCGCGCCCACCGGGCGGATAAATTTTTTTGGCAGTTTTTCCTCTTAGAGCTCGACAACTTTGTAGGCTTTCTTCTCTTGTCCAAATTGCCTCTTTGAAAAAATGCAATAGGATGTGGAAGGAGGGAAGATTTTCTATTTGTCTTCTCTCCCGAAACAATAACCGAGTTGTTTTTCACCGTTCAGTTTCATGATTGTGACTTCCTTATTGTTTCTCCTCACATTCGCATTGTTTCTCAGGCTGGTCATGCACACACAATACTGTCTCTGGCAGCAATATTTACGCTCACCGGGGATGAGCACACGCCAGAAAATTCTGATGGAAAACAAAACGAATTAGAAGGGGATATGTAGAAGAGCAGCACGAAATCCGGCTCCTCCTTCCCAAGAGACCATAAATCGCCTCTGTTCCTCTGATTTTGCAGTGGAGAGAGACATTATGGAGTTGCAGGGGGTCATCCGAGAAGAAAACGTGTTCGGCTTTTTTTGAAGGAAATCCTTGAAGCTTTGAGAAGTTCCATATGGGTGGTATCACCTGTAGTTACCGAGTGGGGCCCTTAGTCCTCTATACAGTAATGAGCAAAAAGTAGCGGAACACTCACCTTCGTTGGGATTTCAGTTTTTCGCTCAGATTTCCACCTAGAATCAAAATGTACCGCATGATTTTCTTTAGCTCTGAAGAGCATCGAATTCTGCGCAAGCCTCTTATTCGAAGGTGACTTTCTGAATCTTTATTCATGAGTTATGAATTCTCGAATAGAATTACCAAGGTTATTGTCTAGTGAGTGCCAATTTTTTCGAAGCCAGTCTTGCTGGAGCTGCTGAACTCTGGGTATTCTATTTAGAATTCAACGAACTTTGAAAATGTTATATGCAGAAAAGGAAGGTGGCAAGCCGCTAACGGAAACAGCTATCTGTCCAAAAAAATGTTGGTCTAGTCCGATTTTCTCGAAGAATAAAAATCTTATCAAAGGAAGGCTGCGCCTTCCAAATTTTTGAGTCATATAAACCTCTCGTTGATGATTAGCGGTAGATCTTTTCAGGTGCCAAATATCACACTATTATTCAGGGAATGTCTGTCCTCAGCACTCGGAAAAGACCTTCTTTCACAGTAGCACAAATTATTAATGGAGCTCATCCAGAGGACAGGCTATGCTAAAAGTTTGGGCATTAAAGGCAGTGTCCACGATAACTTTTGTCCTTGGTTCTTGGCCCACGGAAATCGAAAGTTCAGAAGGGTCTTATTAGAGCACTGGGGTCGAAAGAACAATCGAAAACGAGCCCGAAAGAGTTACATACGGCTTCTCAGAGTCCGCTCGCGCCAGCCCCTTCTCAGAAAAAATGAAAACATATAACATGTAATATAAAAAGGCCCGGAGTAATATGGGTTACATGTAATATAAATTGTGCCAATGTATATTACTTGCAAATTATCTTATGACCGATGCATGTTACATGCAATATATCGGTCCTCTCCCGCAGGCCAAATGTCGCAATGTAATATGTTTTTGATGGTGAAAAACTTATAATACTTGTGACATAAGTGACGATTACAATATACTCTGTGGGATACATCTCGGTCAATGTAAGATTACTATGTGAATTATCTCTACTCAAGTCGCAAGTACATGTAGTATAAGTGTAACATAATTCAAATACTCTCCAGAAACTGAGGGCCCATGCTGAACACCTTCTGCAAACCTGCGCAGCATACGGGCCGCCTCATACCTTACCGATGAGCGCAGGTCCATTGGACTGACATTCGACCGGGTGGTCACTCGCTCATGCCGAGTCGTTGATCTCTCGCTCCTCATGAATCGTTTTAATCGTCGGGAGGATTCGAGGGGAGCGACATACAATATTTTTCAAGCAAGCTTAAGCCCACTTCTTCTTGTATGGAGCTGTAGGATCCAAGCTTGCTAGCTTCAGCCGTGGAGACAGCAATCTTTAAACTCCTTGGATGTCAAAAGAGCTTAAAGCTTGCTGGTTCGTACCTGAAGCAGTAGCCTGGAACTTGCAGCTCCAACTCTTGAAGTATCGAGCTTCAACTTGCAGCTCTAAGTAAGCTACACATGAAATATAAGTGTATGTTACATGTAATATAAGTGTGTGTATGTTACGTGTAATATAAGTGTAGGTTACATGCCGATATAAAAGGTAATATACTTGAATGTCTCAAGTATCTTACACTTTATATTACATGTAACATGTTTTCATTTTTTCTGAGTTCCGCTCGCGGTCGAGTTTTCCGAGGAACAGTTTGGTCCGCCTCTATATTAGTATTGGAGCACGAGCGCGGCTGAGTTTTAGGTTTGGGGCGCATTTGCGCGCAGGCTGTCTCACTTCAGGCCCATGCCCGCAACCTCCCTCTCACCATTGAAATGTGGCTTCCAAAAAGTAAGAGCTGATTTTGGATGTTTCGCAGCGTTTTTCATGATTCTTTGTTCACTGGGATGTAACAGTCAGACTCAAGCCTTCGTTTTCTGGTGGAAACTCGAGAACGATTTTGATCGGGGACAGTGCCTTTAACGGGAAGCCGCTCCCAGAAAATACATATATTTCGAGGAAGTTCCTGCAGCGTTGTATAAATATTCCTCTCCTGTAAAACTGTATAGGACTAAAACCAACTACTGAAATGTGCCAGATTTATTTTTGATGCTGATCAATATATATTTATTTGGTACGATATCTTATTTCAAAGACGCGAAAAAGACACAAGCGAATGACTGAACCTCACGGAATGAGGTGTTCCGATACTCTTACCCGCTTTTGTAGGTTAAATGCTTGTTTAGCATCTTCATGTTTTTCAAATTACATTATAATTTGAAGATCCGGTTGCCTAGATTTTTTGACCACACCTTTCGTGTTTTCTCAAAACATGTGGAAGTTTAGGAGTGGGATTTTCGAAGTGTGGCATTTGTACAATCCTCGATCAGTGGTTTCTGAGCATGTTCGTTCACGTCACTCAATCCCATTCCCACAACCTTATACGTCATCTTCTCTACTTCTTTCTGCAGACTTCCTATTAATTGAAGGCAGTGTACGCTCAAAATAACCATTCCACTATCATGTGTTTCCACTCGCGCAGGTGCGGACAAAGAAAGAAGAGGGAAGTAGGAAGAAAGATTCCATCAAATCCTCAATTATTGAGGAATACTCTGAAAATCCACGAAAATTTTTCGCATTCCTACTCCACGCCTATGTGTTTAGTGCAACAGGATTTCCGACGTCAAAAAAATGATTTTGCGCTCTCATTAACTTATTTATGTAGAGTGGATTCCTCTGTCTTTTTTAGAAGTAGGGGAAATTCTGAAAGCGCATGTTTCGAGAAGGATCTTTCGAGAAAGCGTTTTTTAGCCCTGGGTCGTTTTGCGCCCTCCTCATGGCGGCTCTCTTCCTTATGCTAAAATGAATGGCTGAAGAGAACACGCCTATTCCAGACCGCAAAGCTGTTTTTTCACGGGACTATAATATTTTGGACACGCAACATTTACGCCGTCTGGACTTTGGCAAACTACCTTGGCTTGGCTGAGACGTAACATTGATGAAGGAAGAGAGAAAAAATGAGATTCTCTCCACCAAAGATGCCTTTTAATTACATTTCAAAGGGTTTCGAGTTTGTGTTCCCAAAGTGGTTTTTAAGATTGTTCGTAAGAAATTGGATTTTTGGGTGCGTAAATTCGGTGCAAACGAGACTGTCGGCGTGCATGTTGAGCGCAAAGGTATTTTCGGACCTGTGAATCGATTAGCTTAAAGAGTAATAGAAGGTTAAGTGATTAATATCCCAGTCAGCTGTTTGTCGGCGTAAAAAAGTTCGTCAGAAAAAAATGATTTTGCGACGGTGACCCACGACACGCACGTCCCGGTCGCGTGGGCCGGACCACAGTCTCCTCCGGACAGACTTTAGGCCTCAATGTTTCTACGTAAACTTGTAGTGTACTAAATTAAACCGAGTGCATAAATCGCTCGTCGGATCAGTGTATTTTGTCGACAACATAAAGACATGGAGTCGCAGGCTGACAGAAATCCACCAATCCGACGAACAATAATGCGTCGACTGCTTTTACATATACAGAATTAAGTTTTGTATATATCTCAAGTAGTAGTGTCACTCATGGTTGCATTTTGACCGACCTCGGAAGAGCTAAGGACCCTTCCTTCGAGCAAAAATGTTGAAAATTTTAGTTAATTGTTGCAGAAGCGCCTTTCTGGGATTTTGATCCTGATTTTCTATAAAGTCTCCCCTCTTCAAAGTCGGAAATATTCACTTCGGATTAGGTTCTTTACGAACCTCTCCAATCCATTGTGACCGGCCGCAACCCCTCTGAACCGTGTTGTCACTTTCGAACGGATTCGAAAATCGTCTATAAAACCGCGCCCTCAAGAGACCTTCTCGTACCTTACGGAAGCACCATATCAGCTCTTTACCAATGACCACATGTATGGCGGTTGACGGCGACAGCACGATCACACAAGATGACTTGTTTTCGCCATTCAGTCATACGGCAGTAATTCGCCTGATCGGAAGAAAGTTTTTGTCTTTTTCTCTATACCTTATTGTAAATCCATTGATATACATACATATCAGGGGTGTGCGTAATTACGGTTTACGATTCACGATTTTAAGATTTACGGTGTTTTTTTGGTCTCGTAATTACGTTTTACGCATTACGATTTACGACATTTTGGACCGTAGATCGTAATTTTTTCGTAAATAAAAAGACCTGCAACGGAACTAAATCACAAGACATCTCCATTGATCTACTCTGAACCCATTTTGCGTATACTAATGTTTTTGGTCAGGAGATGGGACTAAACCAGGCGTGTGATTACAACACTATCCCATTATCATTCTTTGACGTGATTCTATCACGCGGGACACACGGTCGGGGGACAGGGGCTCCCTACACACCGAGGGAGGAGTTGTCTCGTATTTTGCGGCTCTAATTCCACTCGGGACCGAATCGTTTGAATTGAGTAGCGTTACGTGTCGAACTGCAAAAACGGGACAACTCCTCCCTATGTGTGTAGAGAGAGCCTATCCCCACGGTCGGGGTTGGAGCCGCTGGATAACAGATCCGCGTTGCTTGCCGCGCACGTCTCACTGTCGCCTACGAGGCAATGCAATCTAAAATCACTCATCACGAGGTTTTCGAATTTCGTTTTCGAGTTTTTCATGGACATCAACTGTCCTAATTCCTTTAACTACAACAACGTCAAAACATTGAGCGAAGCAGTCTAATCAATCAAAATATTGCTTCCAAAATTGCTCCTGACCCGCCTTTTGAGTAGATTCCGGCTACTTAGAGTCCACAAAAACTAACAAGAGGAGCGTTCGTTTTTTATCCCAAAAGTTTGGAGCTAAAAATCGTTTCCTCTATTCAATTGTTCTTTGTCCGCAGCACAACGGACACTCAGAAAAGGCGTGAGCGCTAGTTTAAACGCTCATCTTCGCCCTTTTTCTTGAACCGTTACCTCTCACAAATGCGAGCGTTTGGTGGGGCGCGCTGGCTATATTCCTTAATTATTGGGACTGAACTACACAAAGCGGCAAAAATTAGAAAGCGGTTTTTTGTGCTTACGTTGCCTTTATTAATCTGCAGTATCGTCATCATAAAGCTACGATTCTGCAAGTGGTCGATGTAGGAGAAAATAACTTGTGCTGGGCGACCGATACTGTGTTCTAGAAAATAAAATATGCAGTACCGCGCAAATTTTTTGCAAAAAAGGCGTGGTCCGAAAAAAAGTGGTCCTATTTCAATTTTGAAGTCATTTTTAGATTGTTTCCATTTAGTCCTATGTATAAGATAGTGTTACAAAATCATAGATGCAACTCCAGAAGTTTATCGAAAAATCAATATTTGTACCACAAATCCCTCATTACGATCTGATCAGATGGTCATGATAGCAGAAATCTGTTCTGTTTTGACCTGTGTTTGATGTGAATCTTAGAAGGAAATACACATTTTCGAACAAAATACCGGAGCTACAAGGGCTTTCTACTAGTACCATTACATTCGCCTCGCATAGAGGAACACGAAAACTTCCTGAAAAACTCATTTCGTCCATTTTGAAAGGAGTTAGGGCGATGCGGCGCTTTGTGAGCTCAAAAAACGCCGCAAAACGCCGTTTTTGGAAAAAATACATGCGCGTACTGTAGAGTTGGCACGGATCGGACTGATGCTCTGCGAACTCTGTTGAAGGCTGGCGCAAGCTCGGTGCCATATTTTTTAACGTACGCGCTCCGAGGTTGAGCCAACCTTCAGTAGGAAACTCGAAGTATGTAATGTACTACATAGCAGTGCGATCCTCACCTTCTGTATAATCGGTGTTGCGGTTCTGCTAGCAAGTGGGAAGAGTTCTCAAACTTAGCTGTTGAGAATCGCTCAAATACGGCCATTTTAGCTCGTTTTTAACGCTTACAACGACGTTAGGGTTTCGGGAGAGTCATTACGAGTATAACTGTGTCCCTGTTTCACAGCGAATACGCGGATACCTGAATCGGGCTCGCGGATTTCTCAAGATCTGGGAAGGAGTTCTGGAATGAGTGATAAGGGAAAGCGTACTTTTACGAGACACGGTCGCGTCGCTCTGCACGCTCCCGCCCTTCAAACCATTTGTATTCACAGGGCGCTGCACAGCGTCAGGCTTCGGCACATTTGCAATATGTCAGCCTTCCGCGACACGTCGTTGCGGCTCACGCACCTCAACTGTTCCTACGGCAACCGATGCCGCTGCTCCGATGCGGGTCCCGCGCTATTTGAGCTAAATTTCATACCTGTCGCTCATGACAGCGACAAAGTATACTATACCCCGTAAACGTTGTCAACTGTCAAATACTGAACGCAACCTAGTATGTACTTAGTACGTGAAAAGCGGTGGACAATAGGTACTCAGGTAAAACTAGTTGTCGAGAATCGAACGAAAAGTTATCCTGCAGGCGTACGAATGCAGGACAACATTCGCAGACTCTGGATAATTCTTAACATCTTTTCGCCCCCCGATTCTCGACAATGCCCGAAAACCTCTCGACCAATGCCCGAGAACTTCTTGCCAGATTCTTGACACTTAACACACATTTGTACAAGTGTACAACTGTATGTACTTACCAAAAATTGGGGCTCCTGCTCAACCGTTGGTCATAAAGGTTGGTGAAGCCCACGGAGATGGTTTCACACCCTTTGTTTGCCAAATTCCTAATTTGGCTCGCTCGGCAGAGGCAAACTGTGCATCGTATATGCCGTGGGTCTAGAAAATCGATCAACATGGGCCGCTATTGGCCTTGCCCAGCACCAGTGCGCTATCCGTGTAACGGTCTTCGGAAATACTCAAAGGCGGTGAAAGTTTGAGTAGCGAGTAAATCGACCACGATGGACTCAACTATCCTACTCTCGTGGCCCCTAGTTTTCAAAATTGTCGACTTCCGGCGGGACCACACCTGGGAAAAGTGTGAGCCATTATGCTGTAGCGGTGTTCAGCCTCCATCTTAGGCGGTGAAAGTTTATATAAAGGGTAAATCGACCCAGTCGACTCAGATATTCTCTTCTCGTGACCTATACTTTGCAAAATGTGGACTTCCAACGGGTCCACTTTTTGAACATCAATATAATGCTGAGCAACCATTGCAGTGTTTACAGTTGCATATTTCGGTCAAAACTGAATCACTCCAGATTCATTCGAATGAACAATCTTCATTTCAAACGTTATTCTGATACTTCTTGGGTAACTTCTTGATTAATATATTTTAAATCGCACTGCTGCAACTACCGATCATCATAAAAAGGATCAGTACTTAGAAGCTCAAAAAACTTCAAAATTCACTAACTTGAAAATTCCATGTACTACTGGTATGTTCGCTATTTTCAGAAGATGAGAATTCGGGAAAAAAACGGGTTTTATATTCAAAGATTCGGTGAAATAAAACATAATCGATAAAAAGATTCATAGAAGAGTGGAATAAAATAGAAAAAACCGCAGAGGATCGACACGAAAAGAGAAGAACAAAAACAGCAGTCGCAACGTTTTAAGAATGTGGTGTAAAGAGGGTTCTGTAGTAATTGTCCGGAATGTTTGGAAAATTCTCGACATGTTTGAAAAATATTCTCAATTTCGAGCGGAGTTGTCCGGAGATCCGTCTGAATTCTCGTCAAGCACACGTTCCCCCTAATCCTCAGCAACTTCCTCTCAAATTTTGAACAAATCGGTCTGAATTTTCGACAACTTCTATCCACTACACGATTCCTCGATTCACGACCGATTCTCAACAACTTTTCGTTCGATTTTCAGCAACTAGTTTAACCTGAGTAGTTTCTCTTGTTTCACCACTGTAATAATATTTTTACTGGTTAGTGTTATTAATTGCTATTTACAATTTATGATTTACCGTTTACGATTTACGGCGGTTTTGTCGTAATTACGTTTTACGGTTTACGAAATTTGAAATCTCATTTACGCACACCCCTGATACATATCTGGCTAGTTTGGTTGAAATATATTCATATGACCGTGCACGCAACTGCAGAAAAATTAAATTACTTTTCCAGTTTCGTTTTCTGGCAAGGATTAATCTAGGGCTATAAAGCGTCGTCAGTTTTGTTTGCGCAATGCTCTCCGCAGTTTTTTTTAGTCTCGTTCAATTGACAGGCATTCATTCAGAGGAAGAAATGTAATTTGTGGTGGGGACGAGGGGGATTGTTTAGTTTAAGAGGGCATGGCAGGAGGGATTGTGACAAATTTCATTCCGATAGAGCCACCTGTGCCGGATGGAGCACATGTTGGATTCGTTTTGATGCTTCACGCGATCATTGTTCGCGTCAAAAGGCGTCGCTCGTTATGGCCGCCAGAAAACACGCTAACGACCATGAAATGCACAATACACACAAACATAGGAAGACGAACATCAGGCTGATGTTGACAGAGTAGGAAGAATATAAGATTATGGGTCTAATAGTTAACGAGGAGAATAATTATTTTCTTCCTTAGTAGACCTGCGTATTTACGACACAGCACTAGTAATACATTCATAATGCGAGATAAGGTTTTCAAAGTGGTCTGTGATCTTTACGGAGGGGTAAATGGCTTTTCTCTTAATTATGTACGTCGATTCTTTTGAAGGGGGTAGCTGTTTTCAAATTCTGAGTCGCTTCGTTCACAGGAAGAAGCGGACTCGTTTCACGGATGCTGGGTTAGGTATGAGGGACGCTAAACTTCGAGCGTATATAACTTGAGGAGCTTTCAAATCTCTCTCAAAGTGAGGCTCTTTAGGGGTGATCAGAAAGTAGTTTAGTGCTGCATGCATATGTATTGTCGATGCAAAATGGTTCATCAGCTTGATGCGTTTCTGTGCCTCCATGGGTTTGTGCCTGCGAACATTCTCTATGTCTCACCGCTGTCTGCAGCTCCATGTTCGTGAAGCTCGACCGAGTCAGACCGTGCGCCCACGCGATGGGGGGAGAGGGTCTCTCTACACACGGAGGGAAGAGCACGGACGAGATTCATTGCTGACGCGACGCGCGCGGCGGAACTTTTTATCCTATTACCCCATAACTGGAGCGCGCTTGCCGCAAGCTCACGAGATTTCCCGGGATTTTTCATGTTTTTATTTATTCTCACATGACTTTTCTCTAGGTTCCTGAGTTGTTCATCTCATCATCCTATCCTGGACACTCATTTCAATAGCTCTTGTATGTTCTCGTGCCGTTGTACCGCTTGATATTTATAGAAAATGTAATATGGTATTGAGGATCGAGCACCATTTTAGATGTAGTGATGGGATCGTTGCCGCAGTAAACCAGTTTGGCTCTGGATTATGAAACATAAAGAAATAGTCATATGAGAATCAATAAACACATGAAATTCCATAAAATCTTGCGAGATTGTGGCAAGCGCGCTCCAGTGATGGGGTAATCAGATAAAAAAAAATTTCCGCCGCGCGCGTCGCGTCAGCATGAAATCTCGTTCGTGCTCCTCCCTCCGTGTGTAGAGAGACCCTGTCCCCGCGGTGGGCGTGCGCGTCGGGCGGCTCAGGCGAAGGCAACTTTTAGACCTCTAAATCGATTACCATGATTCTAAGGCTCGTGCTGAATAATATCCCATTCAGCTGCCTGCAGTCGTGAAAAGGCTCGTCCGAAAAGTGCCTCCGCAATGACCGTTCGACACGCTCGCCGAGCGCGTGGGCGGACAGTCTCATTCAGACAGGCTATAGTTTTTCAGCAAATTACACTGAGCTGGCGAGCAATTGTGCACCGACTGAGTGTACTACAAGCTTATGCAGATTACCTGATAAAAATGGGCTTGGGAACTTGCCCAGTACCGCTGAAGCGGGCTGGGCGAGCTTAGGACCAATGGTAAGAAAAAAGCAACGTCCACCCCTCGATAGGACAACGCACCTCATAGTCAATCGTAGATTACGATTTTTTAGCGTTGGAAACCATCTGGATTGAAATTGTGTGGCTAACCGCGGGCCGAGTGACATTCCTTTTCACCACCTGCGACCTAACCAAAACTTTTAAAGTTTTCTTCTCTGACCGATCTTTGGCCGATAATGTCGCCCAGTACATCCAGCTTCTCTCTGTGTGTGGCACATTGTGTGTTTTGAGAATAGGCGATTCTAATCTCTCAGACCTTCCGCCATTTGTAGTCTAACGAAAGGACAATACGCGACCAAATGCGACTGGCCATGTAGTGATCGCACCACCGGCCAGTGGGCGATGATCTACCGCCACGGCCTCGTCCATCACCTAGCACTTCAGAGACCACCTGCTCCACGGCGACTTCCACGGCCGATCGGTGCGCTCTATGGCCATTTAATTCCGTGTGTGACACGTACATACAGACACGCGGTCCACTGGGAACCATTTTGATCGGAGCAGGCTTTCTTACACAACCAGTATTCCGTTTTCTTTCCACGTGAGAGTATGTCGCTCTGCAGAAAATTGGAGTAAGGCCATGGTGGAGTATTGATCCACTACTTTCTCGCGGACCTGCTGTGTTCTGATTTTGAAGGGTATTTCAACTTCGCATCTGCGAAGTGCTTTGAAAACTATTTTTTGCAAATCCTCGGGCGTGCTGACCGCGAAATAAACGTTTGTCTGTCGACTTCTGGATTTTTCGTAGGTTACAGCTTATGGTTAGGACTGCGCCCGGCGATGCCAACCTAAAGTATTGAAAAATTGGAAAATGAGCGAGCTTCTAGTCCGTAATGAACTGAAAAACCTTATGGCGAACTTTCGGCGGACTCATATACTTTGACCTGCAAATTCGTCTGTTGAAACCGACAGCAATGTTATCAGAAATCTCAAAATGGGGATTCAGATTCACCATCAGCACCTTCCCCCCCCCATGACCACCTGAGCGAAGTCGCACCAAAACCTGAAACGTTTGTCAACGAATAATCAAAGGCAGACGTCAAAGGTGATTTTAAAAGTGTGAAATAAATATCATTTTATTGTTCAGCGCCTCCAAATATACCCCGTAGTGAAATTCCAACGAAATCTTTAGCATTTAACTATCGGCAGGTTTTCACCCCTCCCCCCTGGTTACACACCACTCGAAATTCAGCGAAATCTGAAACAAAGTACACCGATGTCCAGTATGCCGTAGTCGACGGAAATTTCATCAGAAATTGGTAAGTAAACACCAGAACCTGGTGCAGCAACTCGAATAACCATCGAGGTCAAGGCAGTAGAATTTGAAACGATGACCTACTACAGTTATCTCGAATAGGTGACCATGCTATTTCGACAATCAACTAGAGAACGTAGAATCCGTGATAAGCATTCCTAATAACCTCCGAAATTCTGGACAATTTCTTTCAGACCAAAGAAGCTCGAAAAATCAAAAAGTTTCGTTTCCGGAGATGTTGGTAAAATTCCTAGGAAAACTCAAAATGCTTGACCATTGTGAATGTAAATAGGATACATTATAAGAACCCAGTCGTATTTGAGAAAGACTCCATGCCTAAGAGTTTTAAAAAATATTGAAAGGATTATGGCATGAGTGCGCAGTGTGGATACGCTGTCTTGGTCGCGGTCGCGGTCGCTAGACTAGAGCTGTCGAAAGGCCATTAAATACGGTTCTGAAACAGCTGGAACGCTACAATTGCATACATACATTGTTTTCATAAATGTGCAGGCATATGCAGATATATTTACATATTTGTGCATACCGTTTGTGTTCACTTCCGCGCACCAACAATAATAAAATAGCAGGTTTCCAATTAATTATCGCTTTTTCCGCCGGCTGAAATCCCTCCTGTAAACAAGACTACTTCGCCATACATAAACAAATGTGTCATTAGGTTAGCGCATGATATACGAGATAATCGCTGGTTGTAACTGACAGTTGACATTGTGTTACTTTACCATACTTCTGGGTTACTGTGGACTGGGCTTGTTTTTCATTGAAAACATCTGGCGGTCTTTCTTATAGTGTTCACGACAGATGTTTTGGCAACTCGGGATTATGCTCAAGGAATTTCTTCATATCTACACAAAAACCTTGTCAAGATGGAAAAAAACTCTTGGGGCATTGGTAAAGTGCCCTCAACCCACGTCGTATATTGCCGCGGACCTCATTTATAATAGCACGAGACTCATTTTTCTGAACTTGTCTCGCCGGACGAAATCAATCAATCCGTCAGTCTATCGTTTAGAACAGGGCTTCTTGTCCAGTATACGTCATCTGGAATGCGCCCTGCGTGGGTCAGGTGCGTCGGCTGCAGATGTAGGTGAATCACATGCCGGCCATTTCAGTTTGATGTGCAGTAAACGATGTTTTGAGAGATGCATTGCGGTGAAGAGTGTAACCAAAAAGTTGGGAGACTATCAAAGAGCTGCTATCTTGACAGCAGGGTTTCAGCTTTAGTAGTGTTCGGGTGTGAAAATAGTTGCGCTACACTATAGATTTGGTTATGGACGTTCAACGTGTTCAGCCATTACGAGAACAGAACGTAACTTTTGTCCTGGAAGGAGAAGAAGTACTGGACGGTCCAGCCTTTTGCAACGAAATGTATATTAATTGAGGGAGGGGAGTACTTCTAAGAGTGTACCTAAACCTGAGTTTGTAGGTGCTGAATAGACCTTCGTGTCGGGGTACACAGGTGTACGAGTAATAGCATCGGCATGCATCCTAAAGAGACTTTGCGTTCCCCATTGGATTGGAGGTTGGCGCCAACTCGGTGCACCTATGTTATAGCATATGGCACCGAGTTTGCGCCAACCTTCAACAATGAACGCGAAGTCTCTTCAGGATCCATGCCGACGTTATACATATGTATGTACTAGAAATCAGGCAGTGTTATTGATGGTTAGAAAATTTTCCATGGATTTGAACTATAATTTTCTCGTTTGGATTACTCGGGGCATAGAACACAAAGTTGAGGTACATACTGTCGTTCTCGGGACCGAATTCCGCTCCGCATACGCGGACGACGGCTGTTTCATCATGCGACACGTGATAATCGTGCTGAAGCTACTTGGTCCCGGCACGATTCACCTTTCTTCCAGCACGATTATCGCGTATCTCATGATGCAGCAGCCGTAGTCTACAATCGCGGACCGGAATTCGGCTCCGGAAACGATAGTATTGTGCTCCTCTGGGCCGAATTCCGGTCCGCAATTGCGTATCCACACGCTTTGTGGCCACGCGCATTCGAGTCGGGAGAGTTTCCAGTGCTGCAGCCGCCGATATGTTGGGTCTATGTGGGTTTTGAAAACTGGAAAGTGAACATAATTAGAGAAGACTGTATGAAAAAGCTATATCGAGTCGGCTTTGGCGCCGGAAACTCAACTGACTGCGGCCGCGTGCGACCGCAAAGCGTGTCGAGACGGAGTTCCGGACCGGAATTCGCGCCAGATAAGCCCAGTGTGTAGATTCGTCGGTTTCCGAAAAGTTCCGACAAGCCTGATTCAATGTATCCGTTTGAGGGGCAGTTTATCGGGCAAAATGCGACTTCTGATGACTTCCTTTCGCCGCGAAACTTCTCTGTCAAAAACAAATTTCGCGATCTGTATACTGATTTGAAGTCCGTTCATCGAGTTTGGTAGGATTACGGTAGGCTATTATCGGAACACTAAATTGGATTACGCCAGCCGAATGGCATTCAATCCACCGTAACCTGAACAACAACAGAGCGGATCCCAGATTTGTACTCAGGACAACGAATGACCCTAAGAAAAAAGTTTAAAGCCAAATCAAAGCAATTTTCCGAATGTCGGAGAAATCGCCTTGAAGGCAGTGTTCACGATAAAAATAGTTTTTCTGTTTTCTTGCCTGTCTTGAAAACGGCTCCATGCTGATTCCAATGATATCTCTGGAATCGTACAAGACCTTCTGGGAACGGAGTTATGGTCCCTCAAAAAATGAGCTAAGGAAACATGGTGGACGAGTTGTCCGAGGCTTGTAACTTCCGCCTTTTGCAGCCAATGTATGCGAGCTGACCCGAGTAAAGAGAGAAGTTGAGAATAAAGAGAAGAACGGGGCTGATGATTGGAAATCATCGCTCATCTTACGATCTCGAGCATTCATTTGTTCACGTCGTTGGGCGTGTGTTGCGCTTTTGGGGTTTGCCTTGCGCTCGAGATGGCAACTTTGGGCTCTTCTGGAGCTTTTCTTGGCTCGTTTTCATGCGTTCTTTCGACGTCAACGTTACAGTGTGCCCCTCCACTACCCATTTTTTAGTGGAAACTGAAACACATTTTCTATCGTGAACATTGCCTTTAACCCACCCCTTCTAGCCCAACTGAGAAAACCCCTCTGTCATCCGACTCAAGGCTCTCTTTAACAGCAACAAACTTGGATTCGAAAACAACCTGAGAAGAACACCTAATTGGAGTATGTTTCAACACAAATGGCTAGATTTACCAAATGAGCTCCCGTGGCAAAATGTTTCAGGCCAATCAGCACATGTTTCAGTCTTCACTGGTTTGCCGGAGGGTAACTGGTTAAGTTTTGCTTTGAATAGGGATATCCCAACCGATTGGGCCTAGTTATACATCGGCGTTTTGCTACGACTGGATTTAGCGGGACGACTGTCATTGGTGAGATTTCGAAATCGACCAATAGCAGGCCTACAGCGGGAGTCAGCGGCAGCGAAATGCCGATGTATGACTTGGGCTATTCTTTTTTTAGCCGATGAGCACCGAATAAGACTTCGGGAACCTACAGTCAGAATGTAACACCAGCTACTACCATCGGTTGTCTAGTGATTACATGTACGAAATATCGCCTAGTTTTGTACCTCCCTCCACCCCCGCTCGTGCTCCAGTCTTCTGGTCGTATTTCGTCAAGAGTTACAGCGAAACCCTTAGAAGACCTGATCCCAGAGCATCCAACAATTCCGTTAGAAGCAACCAGGTAAAGTGGTGACGGCTCTAGTCGGTATACCCCATACATGTACTCGTTGAAGGTGGCTGAAAGATACTTCCAATCAACAAAAATAGCCTGGCCTGCTCGATCGCCATCGCTAATACTAGCACGGAAATGCTGCTTTTCAGATGAGTGGCAATCGATTAAAGCTGCTAAATCTCATCATCTGCACACGTTCATCCGGGTGCTGCTGTATTTCATTCCTCTATATCTCTGTGAAAATCCTCTATACGGTTAATATTGTCGGACAAATATTCCTACTCAATACATTCCTCGGCAATCCCGGAGTAAAATGGTATGGATTACAGGTGAGTGACAAGTTTTACAGAATATTTCAAGCCTTCTTCAACTCATACATTGCTCAGAAACACGCGAAATCGCACGATTCGGATACGCACATAGATCTAAATCTGATTAGGAAATTATCTGTAGAGCTTCTTTCCACGTATTGGCGAATATTTTATTCCCACTTTTTTTGCGCGAACCGGCGTTTTGCGGCGGGGGCTAACAGCGGCATATGTCTTCAACACATGCTAGGGTTCAACCCCTCGTTATCGACAGCGGCAGTCGCGCGCACGCATGCGACTGGCCAGGTTAATTTTGACTCGAAGTAGAGGGTATTCGAGCGAAACTCGTTTTGAACGTTTGTCGCTTCTCAGGCTCTATTTAGGGTTCTGTTGTAACTTTCCATTATGGTCTTTCTTTCGCATTTCGTTTCTGAGATTGTCCATAGCTATATCCAATCGTGTTTAACAAATTCCACTTCTGCTTTTCAAGAAAAAACCAAAAGCACAAACTAAATCAGCATTTTCAAGGTACTCAACGATCTGATGAATGGACGTGAATGGGAAGAGTCTGGGCATTTTCCTCGAGTCACACTCTGTGACTTTGAAGTTAAAGTACGTTCTTAAGATTAAATTATTAATTAGTGTCCCACAACTAGAGTCGACTGCACTTTACTCTTCGATTCCTTCAACAAACACATTTTCACTGAAAGGTTGCGTGTCACTTTGAGTCAAAGCATATCGCTCTTATAAATAGGCGCCAACTAAAATTAGGCTGAAGTTTACGAAGTGGCTTCATTTTGACATGGCTTTATACGTGCTTGTATATCCACCTCAAAAGAAAAGAGAATGCAGGAGTTTAATCGATGAAAAATCATTCGAATGCGAAAAGCGACTAAAGGTGGACGTTAAAAGCTCGCAATTCTAGGATATTCGAAAGAAAACGAGAAGCTGAAAAATTTGTTCAGTTTCCCGATGTTATCAATAGTTCCGGACCGTAATTTCTCTTGAAACAAGTGAGCTCAGGGATATACATATGTGGGCTCGACTAAATGTTAAAGTTTTCTCGAACGCTCGTCCGACATGAGATGTGATCTCATTGTTTGTTTGAAGTCACAGCCCGGCAACATTGAATATGTCATTAATTTCTTAGATGTTGACTTCGGATGTGTATTCGCAGCGGCCAAAAAAAAGATGGAGACATATATCACCATTCTGTGTACCTGTCATTTTGAAGGCTTGTTCGACTCAACTAAAAGTGCAGATTCAAAAACAAGAGAACCATTTGTAATTGATGGATGTCACGCCCACTCAACCAAAATGCTAAACTTAGGTTATCAAAAGAAAATGTTTCTGGCATATAGAAAAGAGGGAAGCAGAGCCAACTTCTGTGTGAGCAGGCATCCCAGAAAGAAAACCCATTTATAAATGTCGACTCCATTTCAGGTCCTTGGCAATGTTCATCGTCATACCGTCCAATGCGTCCTTATGATTAATATGTTCAATGAGAAAATTTTTCTGTTTCTATGGTGAGTCTGCGTATTTCGTAGATTCCTTGGATTGATAAGCCAGTTTTGTTTCATATTCTTACGTTGTATTAAGCGTCTAAAAGCAGAGCTTTCATAACTCTCGTGAATGTGATGATTGCGCTTTTTTGGAAGGCAGGGTTCTTGATAAAATCGGTTTGCTGTGCTATCCTCATGGGAAGGTAGATCTGACTATTTTAAAAAGTGAAACTAAGTAAAAAAAATTGGAGAAAGAACTCTCAGGAACAAGTTACTACTTGTTGTCCTCTCGCCCCCAACTTGTGGGTTCATTTACAGCCGTGTCACTCTGGTTGCTATAGAGATTCACTAGAGATTGGGAAATTTCAAAGGTAATCATGTCGACTACTCTCTTTTCTTCTCGAATCCGTCCCGCTATTCAGAGTTGCCATCGTTTGAATAGCCTTTCGAAAAGGACACTAGGGAAAGTATGATTCAAATATTTCGACGCTGACGGGGTATTCTTGATACACTCGCGACTTTGTCTTATAAAATCTGCACATGCAGAAACAGATATGATTCAACCATTACGATTTTAATCGCGGATGGTTTATTTTTTTGTGTTTTTGAGTCAAAATGAAGTCATATTCAGCTCTAAAAACACCAACCTTAGAGCTCTTAATTGCGAAACTTTTCAAACAACGGAAACTTCCTCGGTTCTCTTCTCTGCTACTCATTTGAGATTTATTATTTGGTACTTTTTCAGGTTTTGGTATTTTCTTCTAGCCGGCGCCACTGTTTGTTCTTTGTTTTACTGGATTTATATATCCGTAGTGCCGAGCAGGTTTGTTGTTCTTTTTTTGTCCGGCATCTCCATTTGAGCTCTCTCCTGGGATTGCTTCTTTACGGCCTTGAACGTCGTGAGCCTGGCGTCCGTTCTCATATGCCTTCTCCTGGGAGCAGAGGAGATCGGGAAAAATATGAGCGCACCATTAGCGAGCGGGCCATGTGTTCATTAAACGCTTTTGTTTACGTCAAAATGCCTTGGGGCTTCTTGTTTTTATTTCGACCGCGGGGGGCATTTTTTTACCCTGCGCCCTCCTCCATCTGGAAAGCTATTCATTTGAAGCGCTGCATATTTGACATCACAGAACTTTCAGAAATATGCTGATCACAATCTGTCTGATTCAGAGTTGGAAAAAATACAGAAAATACAGGGAGTATACATAGAATAAATATCATTTCAGGCAATTGAATTTTGTCGGCAAATACCTTACTGGCATTGAAGGCTACAAAATGGTCGATTCGCAATCATTACGACGATTCGTTTTCCATTTTCTGCGACAGGTGAGAGATTTTTCTGGCTTTTAGAGAAAAAAGCTGATTCGTGTTGTCCTCCCCCTCACAAGGGGTATTTTTTTCCAAAGGGGTCCAAAAATACGGCTATACCGAATAGAAATGTGGGTATCATTTGACTCTTTTAAAGGCACAAGACGCCCAGAAAAATTATTTTCAGATTGCATGCTTATCTTGCAGAGAGTCACACTCTGATCACAGTGGCATCTCTTAAATCGTCCAAGACCCCCTTTGAACAGAGTTACGGCTCCTCAAAGATGCCTAGATTTTGAGGGTGAAAAAATTTGTGGACGAGTTGTCTCACGCCTGTATTTCTCTTCATTCGCAATCGTTGCGTGAAAGAAAGCCAGGATAATTAGACAGACCGGCAGCGGACTGAAAAACGACGACTTGTTGGGTTCATCCATCCATCGAGCCGCTATCGAGTTCAAAAATCTGTTACGCGGCCGGGCCTGTGGTGGTCGCTTATATCTCGCTTATTTGGACGAATTGAGATCCCGCATTTGGCACGTGTGATACAGGATGGGTCTACACAATTACATGAAAATCTCAAAATTCATAACTGGTGGTGTACTGCGCCTTTATGTGCTGGATTCACCTTGAATTTGATCTTCGAGCTTTTTTCGTATCATACGGAAGGTTGGTTGGCCTATAGAAGAGTTAGCCTTATGAAAAAAACGCTCTTGAAATGGCCTTTTTGTGCCAGGATCGGACCATATTCCCTTTTCTCGGCTTCGGTGAATGGGAAATTGACAATATGAAGGAACGACATGTCGCGGAGTGATGCTATTGCAACACTCTTCGGGATCACAGTACCGGCACGGTGCTCTAGCGGACAGGCAAGCATCTTTAGGGATTGCGGCGCCATCGCGGCACCGTCTCGGCACGGCCGGGAAACGCACTACAGTTACGGCCGCAGCGAGGACGCGCTCCGGCGAGTGGTGCTGCTACGGGACGACTAACACGAACACCCTAGTGAAGTTCTTCTATCCCTAGTTACAGATGTTTGGTGACAACCAAACCCCGACCTTTATTTCCGCCCTAAAAGATGAGGCATACATTATTTTTTCAGTGGACAAGGCCTTTCATTTTAGTGTAATCTCCTACTGTGGAAATTATCTTTTTACATACCAAACAATCAGGTGTGAACATCAGCGTTCTGCGCATAAACTTGCCTTAAAGGCAAAGTTCGGTCAAATTTCCACGCTACCCAAGTTCGGGTTGGATAGATTGGGCTGACTTAGCCGAACACCTCGTGAACGTTTCACAAACCCTTAGTCTTTCATTCTGGAGGAAATGTCCTAAAACTCAGACATTTGCACAGCAGTTTTGAGGAATGCGTGAACGATGGCTAAAACATGGGCGATGGGCACACTTTTCCGACACAGTGATTGACGGAAATGGCTGAATAATCTGAAAAAACCGTTCTTCACGCAGTTTCGCTCATTCCTTGGAACTACCTGTAGCATGCGCTCCGATTCAGCGTGAAATCTTGTAATCAAATTTCTCCCAGGACCCTGCCTTGATGCCATGGGCATGTCGAAGACAACCCAATCGAGCTAGGACACCTCAATGAGAGTGAAGACAGGGAGCTAGTTAACCTCTATCAAAGTATACATTACTTAGCTTGTTTTTTCCGCTGAAACAGACGGATAACATTACGATGACGGCCTCTCCATAGGCCGTATGCACATCTCTCCCCGCACGTCCCCGTCCCAGCGAAGCCACTCTTTGATTGGTTATCAGACAGAAATTGACCAATCATGGGTGGCCTTCGCGAGACAGATTGCCTGAGGAAGAAGATGTGAATAGTCCCATGAGTTGCGTGCCTAATAATTTTCTTAAAAGAACAAAGAAAACTCACAGCTCTCCCAAATAGAAACGTAATTATGGGTTTCTTTACTTATCAGCGGATCGTTTCTGTTTCTTGCTCTCTCACCTCACGCTGAAATTATGTTGCGGAGTTGTTGCACTCGTGTGCACAGCATTCCTAACAACCAGCACATTAGGTCCGCAGGACGCTTGGGGGTGAGGAGATTAGAGGACGTTGGGTGTGATTTGGAGGCCCTTCTTCGCATGTTCGGATTTGATCATGAAACTACCAGAAATAATGCGTTCGAAAGGGATTCTTTTCCGAGTTTCCTTCTGTTCATACATCAAATGTACTATTCATTTTAAGTGTAGATCATTGTGCAACATTACGCACTGACTTGCACAATTGGGAAACGAAGACTAACAGACAAACTCATGGTTATATTATTGATGAACCAGTATGAATCGCTAATAATGTATACTTACATACGGTTTGGAGATCTAGATTGACTGCAATCGGTGGTTAGCTATTCATGGAGCCCAGATTAAACGGAGGTCTATTCGTCATCATGCACACCTTCATCAAACATGCAAACAAAATTATCAGGAATTTTGTGCAAGTCAATTTCGAAGGAGGAAATGATGAATACGTGCACCACGCCCTGAAATTCGCATCAATCTTCAGCGTTGCTAAAATGCAGACGCACGTACATGTTAAGCAATCATGCATCAAACTGTGTCAACAGAATGTCAAGGCCCAGTTGTCTGCAGATACAAGAAAAGAGTGTTCCCTACTCAGCATGTAAAGTTCATGTATTTATAGGATGGCGTTTTTCTGTGTGTGCGGATGTAGGTAGCAACGCATGCCAGTGAACTGCTTGCATGTTACGAGCTGGCCAAAAAAACGTTGTGGAATAACTACTGTGATAACAAGAGGGCAAGATGCACGACGTCTAGTCAAAATATTTATTGTTTAAATTACTATATCTATGTATTAACTATATATCAACTCAACATCATCATCATCAATCATCCATCATTTCATCCCACAACCAAATCGACCAAAGGTTTTATCCCGAGCGAGTCTACAGACCAGACCATTCTTTCCTTGCCCAGGACCAAGTCAGCAATACTGATTTTGCTTTAGACGTTACGTGTCATATTCTAAGAACAGATTTTGTATTTCTATTAACTAACACACACACTGCTCTCCATCGCCTCCCAGTCCTCATTCCTCATTGCAGTTTTGATTTTTTACTGATTTATGCTATATGTATGAGACCTGAGTATCCTCGTCTTTCTGGTACGAAAATGCACAAACTGGACGTGATGCGGTCGCTACTTAGCTCTCTGCGTTATCACCGCGAGGTTCAGACTTGTCATCCTCTCATCATCCTCAACGTTTTCCAACATCTTCATTAATTTCGTCATCCTCCTTATTCACCCATTTGCAAACCGAATCGCCTCCTCAACGCCCGAGTAGCACTGAGCCGCTGGCATGCCGCTTCTTTTCACTTACATCAATCTCTTATGCGAGAACAATGCACCGATCTTTTTAGGTTTCAAGGATTGCTGTGTGTGTGTTGACGTCACTTCCGAATATATTATTTTAAAGTCATCGGAAGGCATCAGAATTAAAGCGTTATACTGTGGTTACGCATCCGCATCGCATGCCGCCATTTGGCGTATTGTTGATTGCATCGCTCTCGATCAGTTGTGTTTTTCAAGAGGGGCATGCAGAAATCAAGTCGCGGCGTTGCCCGCAATGGCGTAGAACAGCGCTGGGTGATGCAATATTGATTACGTTTGGCGACCAGGAGGAGCGACTGACGCGGTGTGGGCCGATGAAGGGGCAACGCAGAGTCGTTTTTGCCGCCCGCAACGGCACTGCGTCACTGCCAGCGAGCGGCGTGACGCCACGGCCATAGCGTGTTCGAAACGCATCAAGGCTGACGCTCGGCGGCCGCTCGCAGCGACCTCTGCAACTCTGCGGGACCTGAGGTCTGCAAAGTTGTAACGGCGGCAGTGACGCGCTGTCGCTAGCGACAAAAATGTTTAATCAATACCGTCAAATACGGCTCTGCCCGCCCTCGATTTGCGATTCAGGGGTCTGCAGAGTTGAAGCGATCAACGACTTCGCATCAAGCGTCAGGTTTGACTGCGACGATAAATCGCGTTCCCAAGCGCTAAGTGTCGCTGCGTCGGTCGCTTCTCCCTGGGGTGAACCCCAGCGCAATTTATCATACTTTCCGCGGTCAACGACTTGGCGACGAGGTGCATTTTAGAGCACATCGATTTTTTTGGCCGATGTTCATGTGAGAACAATGCGCAGAGTCGGCTCGTTGCAGGAAGTATGTATCCGGCCTCATACCCTCCGCCGGCGGTGACAATACACTATCGGCATATTGATTTTCCGCGGTCAAGTGTTCTTGATAACGTCGCATTCCGTCTCGTTGCTCTGTCGTGGAAAGTACGGAAGCCTGGTTCAAGGCGTCGTTTACTGTTTATTTCCGCCACCGAGCAGCGTTGCGGTAATGCGTTTCTGTAGGGGCGGTCGTTTGCAGCAGATCTCCGCTCAGCGGCGCGGCGAGCGTTCTCTACGCGCGATGGTATTCCCACGCCGTCGTGATCAGTATTGTAGGATTGCACTTCTCCGTTGCAGAAGTATAAACGGCCCCTAATTCGCAGTACATGTCGGATGTGTGTGTGTGTTGTAAAGTGAACTGAAATTATTTTTCTGACCAGGATCCAAGAGTGACGGATTCAGTGGAGGTTGAATCTTTTTTTAATCAGAGTTCATTATGCACTCATGAAATTTGGAGCTTCAAAGAAGTTGAGTCATTTTCTCTGGTACGCAACTTTTACAGATTAACGCATAAGCACGACTAACCATTTTTAGCCAAAATTAAAGGTCATTAAAGAATAATCAGCCAACGTCCAGCGGTAAATTTTGCTTGGCAGGTTGTGTGCAGTGTAATTTCGGGCTTATTATTTTCCAATCGATATGGAAGATGTATCAATGCGTCACGTCGCGTATCTCGAAAGCATAAAATTGCCTGAATTTTTTCGATGGAATAAAAGCTGAGAGTCGCTGACGGTTGACCTCCCAGCTGCTTGAGTTCTGCGCTGGATCGAGGATCATGTCGCGACAATCGCCTCGCGCTGCCGCCCGCGCGAAAGCGGTGGGCGGTCGCCTTGAGCAATCCCACGATAAGATCTTGGTTCCCAGTGCAATCGCTCACCAAAACGCACAACAAAGTAGTGGTCATCATCATCGATATGGCCGAAATGCGCTGTCGCTGCTACGCGTCGGAAGAAGAATACGCCACTGGGACTTATGGCATCCCAAATGACGAAGTGGAACTTTTGAGTAACCACAGCATAAGCGAATTTCTAGCCTCATACTTCTAGTCAAGTGTTGCTATATTTACGAATCTCCATAATCTTTCCCACTGCCGAATGCAGGTCCTTCTTTTCTCTCGTCCTCATTGTTTTTTTTTAATTTAATTCTCAGCACGTAAATACACTGCGATTTCTATGAGCCGAAACAGTTCACTACATAGTTATGATTTTTTATGATAATATTGTATATGTGTATTGTATTGGAGATGATTCACGATTTCTTCACAGTTTTTCATGTCACTGTTCCTGCATGTTTTCATGACTATGACCAGATTATATAGTAATGTTATTATATGCAGAAAAGAGCTTATGTGATTTCTCACAAGAAGAGTATTTCTCGAGATATTTGTTTTTCATGTGGGAAGAGAAAAATATTTGTTGATAATTAGCTCATCTTCTTGTCATCCATATTTTACAGAGATTTCCCTTGAATAAATTATCAAACTATCATTTGTCAGCCGCCTTTCATTCTATGCCACTGTAATTTAGGCTCCGGAAAAAGTGTACAGAGCAAGATTCTTCATATTTTTTGAAAAAAAAACTAGTCTGGGGGGAGGGGATCAACCATAGCATCAGTGTGCTTTGATATTAGAAGTTAGCCCTTTCTGCTCATTTAAAAAAATAATTTGCTTACGCGTAACATAAAGGGCTGAAACAAAGTGCTTGTAACATATCTAAGCCGATGTGAGCTCACTTGCATTTCATTCCAGGTCATTTACGTTACATGCAACATATCGGCAAGATACTGCGTGCAGTGCGCCTCCGATTTGCTATATGTAACTTAAAGGCAGAATAAACGCTCTTAAGCATAGTCGAGATAACAGCATAGATAGGTCCGCACGGCCCGTACTATGTCGTCAACGACGTTTGAAGCGCTGAAAACTGTCCAGGATGACAGTATTTGACAATGTTTGAGCAATCTTGCCTTCCACGCCCGTATTTTCACACCCCTTTGAGTAACAGAATGAGAATCGATACTTGTGAAAACGTGTGATAATTGAGAGTGATAGCACTATCAAATCGGAGTGCACGAGAGAAATAGCTTTGTTTACTTGAGTATAACATGTTTGTGCACTGATGAAATCCTCCATTTCAAGAGGTCAGCCAAAGTAGAGCGGCATTCTCGAAAGTGGACGAGAGTCAATAGAAATGCAGACGTTATACTCAAGTAAACCAAGCTATTTCTCTCGTGCACTCCCATTTGATAGTGCTATCATTCTCAATTATCACACGTTTTCACAAGTATCGATTCTCATTCTGTTACTCGAAGGGGTGTGAAAATACGGCGTGGAAGGCAAGATTGCTCAAACATTGTCAAATATTGTCATCCTGGACAGTTTTCAGCGCTTCAAACGTCGTTGACGACATAGTACGGGCCGTGCGGACCTATCCATGCTGTCATCTCGACTATGCTTGCGAGCGTGTAACTCCTTTTAAACTGGCCCAAGATAAGTCTCAGAAAATAACTTGAGTCGGCCCAGATGGTATTCGCAAGGGGGGTATGTGACGCTGTCCCGGGGTCAGGCTTGAGACAGGCGTTGCTGTCGGCTCATTTACCCAAGTTTGAGGTACTTGGCCTCACACTGAGAGGGAAGGCTCCTCTCAACATTTTTCACTCAACGTGTGGTCTGTAACGCGTGCGGGCGCGTTCTCTGCGACGCGTGTCGTCTGCGTGGCGTGATGGCCACCCACGCTGAATATACAAAAGTAAGTTACGTCTAACATAAGGGTAACTTACATGTAGCCTTTATTTCCCCGCTACTCGCAGTTTTCTGTATCACTATCATAGAAGTGGTGCGGTTTTTAGAGTGAAATCTTCGTTTTCATGGTTTAATTTTTCGAAAAACAACCGCTTCGCATCCACAATTGTGATAATACGACTGCAGTAGCGTGGAAATGAAGTATTATGAATCTAAGTCACATGTAAAATAAGTGCTTGATACTTGAGACATTCAAATAAGGTACATTTATATTGCAAGTAACTTGTTTTGATTTTTTTGAGTAGCCCATCATAGAAGCGGTCCCGATTCCACTCAATATGAGCGTCAAGTCTCTCATTACTCGGAACTGTTCGCCAGTGTTGCCCAGACTTGACCAGTCTTCGCCTTAGCAGAGCGTCTGCGTAATGATTATGCATGGAATCCTTGAATAGCCAGTGGGGCTCATGAGTGCTTTTCAACTTCAGTTGATTGCCTCAAACATTGATAGAGTCTAATACGGCCACAACACCCTTCACCAAACTCAACTGCGTAGCGTTTTAGAGTACATTACGGCCACCTGCTTTTGTGAGAGCACGTGGCCGTATTGTCCTACGAAAGAGAGCACGCGCTACGATGCTCACCTTCAGTGGAAATGCAACTGTTCGATCTAGGCGACCGCAACTAAAATATTTGCCAATCGAAACACTTACGGCGGTGTTTTTGAATACGAGTTAGCCACTGCAGTACTTCTCCCAACCGAGTTACGTCAGAAAAGTTTTTGGACGTTCAGATAAAATGTTTTCATATTGGCCCAAAACTTTTCTGGATGGCTATGCTGAGTAGGATACGGTAGATATTATGTTACTGAGTTGACGTGTCCCGCCTAACTATTTCGAAAATTGAAAACGGACCAAAAATTCGTATTCGGCATCCCAAATAAAACTGGGCCAGGTCGCATATACACGCCAACTCTGTCGAAGCTCTTAACTATGTTGAACCGCGACCCAGACTGCTGGTTGCTCCCCAACTTCCATCAGCTGATTATTTTGGGATTTTTATCCGAATTCCCAGCGCGGGAGCAGTTCGCTGGCTGGCGTACGGCGTGACGCGCGCAGTGAAAACCCGCAGTGCTCACTTCGTCGTTGGGGGCGCATTAACTATCATGGTATCCCTCTGAGCAAAGAACTGGTTGGCGCTCGGTTGTGCGCTCCAACGACGACGTTGATGTAGCGGTTTGGCGCCGCGCGCATCACGTGTAGCAGCCGAACTGCTCCCGCGCTGTGAACTCGACCAACATCCCGATCATTTTTTGCTGCTGCAATCGCCAAAACAGGAGGAGTTTATTAAGAAACAGTAACGCATGATTTGGGCTAGGGAGAACAGAGCAATGCGCCCGAATATCTGGTCCTGTAATATTTCGGCGTAGTACTCAAGTTCGGTGCAGAGTTTCATTTTTTTTTGCATTCGGCGTGAATGTGCAGCGCGAGGGAAGAGACAGCCAGAGAGTGTAGCGAGGAAGGAGGGGTAGCTTGCGCGCGCCCACGCGATAGACCCTAGTAAATTTGGCTCCGAACTGGAGCGTGTGTTTCTGACTCGGCACCTTTTCTCCGCGTCGAAGTACAAATAGGTCCTCACTTGCAATCGGTCAATCCCTGGTTGGTGTTCCTATCTGTATAGCCCAGGCTGCGATATTCTTTCTTCTAGCTAAGCGTCTTTGAAATAGTTATTCATGGATCCTTGAATGGTCAGTGGAGGTCGTCAAAGATCTCCCTGACCTTCACCCAGTCTTCCTGAACACCTTAGTAAGTTTCTAAGGTTTCAGGAATCACGTAGCAAAAAACCTAGAACCTCAGAACCTGTTTAAAATGTCTAGGAAGAATAACAGTACTAAGTGCACACTCTGGCTAAAATGAGCCAACGTGATCGGTTGTATGTATGGTTTTTGCTCCATATGAAAAAACTTCCAAGAAGCGTGGAAGATTCAGTCTTTTCTGAGATAACTTTGAGAACAACAAGCCGGGCCATTAGGGAGCTTTGTCTTGTGAAATTCTGACAATGACAAATACTCTACATGCTGCCCATCTGTGCATGAACAAAGTCGAACTCAAGAGCATTAACACATATTCACCAACAAACGTCCATTCACCCTGATCTAGCACCTCCGACAATGATGCTAAGATAGTCAAGAAGAGAATCAAAGTGGAACGGCTGGAACAGTGACGATCAGTTGATGGTGATGTTTATGTAGATGGCTGACCTTTACCAGATCCATATCCGCGACGGTGCGAGACGTTAGGCGATCCGCTGTGATGATTTTGCGCAGGGAAGACTGTTTGCTAAAGACATTTTCGGAGAAGAGAGTCGTAATGGGCTCAAAAATTAGTTGAGAAAAAGACCCCGCGTCCTGGTCGTGAATGCCAGTGAGCAGGACTTCCACAATGCACGAAAAAATCTTCGAAATCCAGGAAAAATGTGTTTTTCTGCAATTGAAAACATGCTCTTCGACAACTTCTCAGTGAACCTCAAACCGAAACAAGTGAAATAGAAAATCGTCAAGCTACTTTTTGGAAGTCTTCAAAGCATGTATCTAGCTTCGCGCGAATCTGAAATTCTCGCCCATGTCGGAAGAGTTCGTGAGCACAGTGTGAAATCGTTAGTCCGTAGCTACGTAAAGTTCGTCCGAATGAGACTGTCTACCCACGCTGTTGGCGCGCGCGTGTTAAGCAACCGTGGCATAGACATTTATCGGAGCTTTTTCTGAGTTGGTTAGTAAGTTAGGCAAATATTACGTAACATCCCACTCAGCCGTCTGGCATCCGTGGTCGTCCACAAAAATGCGATGCATTGTTTTCTACGTCTGCTAAAAGTTGTTTTCTACTCTGGAAGGAACTGCAGGGAATCTACCAAGATTTGACTGCAAGCATCGCGCCTCGGTGCCGGACCGGATCCTGGGCAACAGATTATCGGCAGATTCCTGCATCAGCACCAAGGCGTTGCCCAGATTTACCGCGATCCCACTGCACGACCTAGCAACAATGCTGCGATGCCGCAAATTTTGCCACAGCACACCAAGATTTGAACCATCAGCTCTTACCAATAACCATTGCTTTGTAATCCGCCGCCTTATGGACTGAGCCAACTCCGCTGTTGCACTAGGGCGCTTTCACTTCACGCTGATCGCGGTATCGCGGGGAGTTCGCGGCAGACTTCGCGGTACTCTTGTTTATGTCCGACCCAGTTAACACTTAAAGGCACAGGACACCCAAGAAATCAATTTTCAGATTTTATGCTTATCTTGGAAAGAGTCACACGCTGATCACAGTGTTATCTCTATAATCGTCCAAGACCCCCTTTGAGCAGAGTTATAGCTCCTCAAAGACGCCAAGATTTTGAGGTGAAAATTTGATGGACGAGTTGTCTCAGGCCTGTATTTCTTTTCATTCGCAATCGTTGCGCGAGAGCGAGCAGGATAAGGAGACAGCCCGGCAATGAACTGAACAACTGCGATTTGTTGGAATTCATCCATCCATCGAGCCGCTATGGAGCTCGAAAATCTGTTAGGGGTCGGGCCTGTGGTGGTGAGCGAAGGGGCCGGTCCTGTTGTGGTCGCTTATATTTCGCTTATTTGGAGGAATTGACACCTCGTATTTCGCAGGTGTTATACAGGAGGGGTCTTCTACAATACCGCCCGCGACTTTGGGAAACGGCGTTTTCGGCGTTTTTTCCGCCGGAAAGCGCCGCTTTCATACTTTGTTCAAAGTGGTCAGTTTGGGTTGCCAGAGGCATATTTAGAATCAGCATCGAGAGCTCTTCATTTTGAGCCCGCACATGTCTTACCCGGCAACAAGGCATATAGGGTTAACACAATCAATCGAGTGTACGAAAACTGAAGCTAGATATCAAATTGGTGTAAATATGGCTTCATATCAACCGTGCAGATGAAGGACGAGTTATACACAAGTTTTAAAAACCAATTTATGGTGTTGGCAAAAGTAAAAATCAATGTTTTCCCCTGTTTGGCGACCCGGGAGACACATTCATCGTCATTCGCTCGGGCTCAAGGTGACCGCGATCACAACCACGCTTGGTATACACTCATTCAAAACAGCTAAAACCTCTCTGAAGGCATCCCCGGCCTAGCCCCACCCCTGTGATTTTGGCTTTGAAAAACGACCCTCGGTCATCGAGGTCCCGTTCTCGGCTCAAACGGGACCAATCGACCTGCGACTCGGCCTACCACATTACTTTTTTGATCCTCTTTCGAATAAGCACTGCGCCAGCCCAATCCGGAAAATTTGATTTTTCACATTTTTTGGATGTGCCAAAACAGCGTTTTTCCCTGTTTGGCGACCCGGCAGACACATTCATCGTCATTCGCTCGGGCTCAATTTGCTCGCGATCACAACCACGCTTGGTATACACTCATTCAAAACAGCTAAAACCTCTCTGAAGGCATCTCCGGCCTAGCGCCACCCCTGTGATTTTGGCTTTAAAAAACGACCCTCGGTCATCGACGTCCCGTTCTCGGCTCAAACGGGACCAATCGACCTGCGACTCGGCTTAACACATTACTTTTTGATCCTCTTCGAATAAGCACTGCGCCAGCCCAATCCGGAAAATTTGATTTTTCACATTTTTGGGATGTGCCAAAACAGCGTTTCTCCCCTGTTTGGCGACCCGGCAGACACATTCATCGTCATTCGCTCGGGCTTTATTTGCTCGCGATCACAACCACGCTTTGTATACACTCATTCAAAACAGCTAAAACCTCTCTGAAGGCATCTCCGGCCTAGCGCCACCCCTGTGATTTTGGCTTTAAAAACGACCCTCGATCGACGTCCCGTTCTCGGCTCAAACGGGACCAATCGACCTGCGACGCGCCATACAACACTACTTTTTGATCCTCTCTCGAATGAGTTTTGCGCCAGCCCATTCCGGAAAGGTCCAATTTTCGTCACCCTCACCTGTTCCAAGTCCATTTTCGCATCAAGCGGGACCACCCATGTCCCGTTCTCAGCTCAAACGAGACCAATCGACCTGAGACTCGGTATACAACATTACTTTTCTAACCTCTTTCGAGTAAGCACTGCGCCAGCCCAATCCGGAAAACTTGATATTTCACCTCTTCAGGATGTGTTAAAACAGCGTTTTTTTTTCGCACGTCTTTTAATCGATTGTCAAGACCCGCTATGGCCAGGCCAGTGCTATGAGACAGACAGTTACATTGAGAGGACGCGCACTCTCGCTGTTCCTGGCTCCCGAACGCCACTGAACTTACGCTTCACAACGCCCCTGACTCGTGGAGTTTCAATTATCACCCTCCACTGCGACATGCCGGCCCTTCTCGTAACCCTGTGGAGACAGTGGCAGAGATGCAGAGCTGCACAGCGCAGAGAAGAAGAGCAACAGACCAAGAGCAAGCCAGTCTGTCGCATCACTTATCGATTCGTCAGGCTTCGAACTGGGATACGGGCATCTTAACCCCGTTTCACCCCCGGTAACTCATTCCAGCATGATTTCGCAACAAGTATGACGTCTCTCGCCTCTCGCCTGGCGGCCAGCCGGCCAGCCATTCACATCACAGCGCGTTTGACAAGCGCACCCATCAGAGGCCAGATTCATCATTGCATCAACCGTGGGTTTGTGGAATTGGGTTGGGTTTCGCGCCAGCATTAGCGCGCGTGTGCACGAGCTAAACCCAACCCAAATCGACAAACCCAGACCTAAAGCAATGATGAATCCGGCCTCAGAACACAGTGGAGTTGATTTCGAGCGCGGAACTGCATTTTGACTCAAGCACACATAAATACAATATATAACAGTGATGCATGTGTTAGAATGCTGCGTACTATTTGATGTTACGAGTACTTTTATTCACTTCAAGGGTATTTAGTGATCCTCAACTGTTTTCAGATGAGGCTTACGTATGTTTAACATTTTCCATCCAAAATTCAATACCGCATTGGGGATTCTATGAGACTCACACCCGCCGCGTTAATAGGCGTCACGCTTTCAGATTGGCGTCACGCTCAAGATTGACCTAAATGTGTTCCCTGAAACAAACAACCAGTTGAAAACATTGACCAGAGAAACTTAAAATTCTGCTCTCTATGCCACCTGTTTTACCGCACCGCTTCGCAGAGCCGGGTAAACAGAGTCGAAAAAATCAAGTTTGGGATGAGGGCGGTTTTAGCTGAGAAATGGATAAGGCGTTGCCAGGAGCCCGTACGGATCGAAATGATTTGGGGTAGTTTTTGAAAAATCTAAAATCACGGGGGGTGGCGCTAGGCGGGAAATGCCTCCAGACAGGTTGTAACTGTTTTAAAAGAGTCCATGTTGAGCGTCGTTGTGATCGCGAGCATTCTGAGCCCGAGCGAAGGGCGATGAATGTGTCTGCCGGGTCACCAAACAGGGGAAAAAACGCTGTTTTGGCACATCCCAAAAATGTGAAAAATCAAATTTTCCGGATTGGGCTGGCGCAGTGCTTATTCGAAAGAGGATCAAAAAGTAATGTGTTAGGCCGAGTCGCAGGTCGATTGGTCCCGTTTGAGCCGAGAACGGGACGTCGATGGCCGAGGGTCGTTTTTTAAAGCCAAAATCACAGGGGTGGCGCTAGGCCGGAGATGCCTTCAGAGAGGTTTTAGCTGTTTTGAATGAGTGTATACCAAGCGTGGTTGTGATCGCGGGCAAATTGAGCCCGAGCGAATGACGATGAATGTGTCTGCCGGGTCGCCAAACAGGGGAAAAAACGCTGTTTTGGCACATCCCAAAAATGTGAAAAATCAAATTTTCCGGATTGGGCTGGCGCAGTGCTTATTCGAAAGAGGATCAAAAAGTAATGTGTTAGGCCGAGTCGCAGGTCGATTGGTCCCGTTTGAGCCGAGAACGGGACGTCGATGACCGAGGGTCGTTTTTTAAAGCCAAAATCACAGGGGTGGCGCTAGGCCGGAGATGCCTTCAGAGAGGTTTTAGCTGTTTTGAATGAGTGTATACCAAGCGTGGTTGTGATCGCGGGCACCTTGAGCCCGAGCGAATGACGATGAATGTGTCTGCCGGGTCGCCAAACAGGGGAAAAACATTGATTTTCACTTTTGCCACCACCATAAATTGGTTTTTAAAACTTGTGTATAACTCGTCCTTCATCTGCACGGTTGATATGAAGCCATATTTACACCAATTTGATATCTAGCTTCAGTTTTCGTACACTCGATTGATTGTGTTAACCCTATATGCCTTGTTGCCGGGTAAGACATGTGCGGGCTCAAAATGAAGAGCTCTCGATGCTGATTCTAAATATGCCTCTGGCAACCCAAACTGACCACTTTGAACAAAGTTATGAGAAAGCGGCGCTTTCCGGCGGAAAAAAACGCCGAAAACGCCGTTTTTCCCAAAGTCGCGGGCGGTATTGTACATGATTACATGAAAATCTCAAAATTCATATCTGAGGGTGTACTGTGCCTTTAAGAGACCGCGTGTCCACACTGCGCACCCACGGCTGTTTTGCTCCTCGGACCGCGTGTCCACACTGCGCACCCACGCCATAAAACTTTTAATATATTTATATTTCTATGGCGTAGAGTGTTTCTTAATTACGGATAGGATCTCTATAATGTAGCCTATTCACACTCACAGTGGTCAAGCACTTTGAGTGTTCCTAGTAATTTTACAAGCATCTCCGAAAATGGCATTTCTCGATTTCTCGAGCTTCTTTGGCCGGAAAGAAATCGTTCCAAACTTGGCTGAGAAGGGTTATCAATGATGCTAATCACGGAACTGATGTTCTATAGTTGATTGCCAAAATAGTAGTGCCACCTATTCGAGATAACTGTAGTAGGTCATCGTTTAAAATTTTGCTGCCTTGACAATTTTACTGAATTATAACTACGGGGTATGTTTGGAGGCGCTGAACAATGAAATGGTGTATATTTCACAGTTTCCTAGAGCTTCGCTGGCGTCTGTCGTTCGTTATCCCTTTGTAAACGTTTCAGGTTTTGGTGCGACTTCGCTCACGTGGTCATTGGGGAGGAGGGGGTGCTGATCATGAATCTGATTCCCATTTTGAGATTACTCAAAAAATTTCTGTCGGTGGCATCAGACAACATGGTTGATCAAAGTATTTGAGTCCGCCGAAAGTTCTACATGAGGTTTATTAGGGCATCACAAAGAAGTTTGTTCATTTTTCAAATTTTCAATACTCCGGGTCGACCTAGCACGCCTCAATCCTAACCATTAGCTGTAACCTGAAGAAAATTCCAGCAGTCGACAAACAAAAGCTTATTTCGTTACCAGCCTTGTGCATGTAAAGCTGCAATAACTTCCAAAATAAAAAGAGCAGGTCCGCGAAGAAGCGGTGGATCATTGCTTCACCATGGCCTCACTCCAAATCTCTGTGGAGCGACATGCTCTCAGGTGGAGTAGAAACGGAATACTGGATATCTAAGTAAGGAAGCCTGCTCCGATCAAAATGGTTCCCAGCGGACCGCGTGTCCACTCATGTCACCCACGGAAATGATTAGCCGTGGAGCACACCGGTCGGCCTGTGGAAAGTCGCCGTGGAGCAGGCGGTCTCTTGAAAGTTAAAACTCGAATGTCGAAAGAAATCGAAGTTCGAACATATCCGAGGAAAGCAAAGTCGAAAAAGTAGAGTTTCGAACATATATCTAATGTTTAAGAACGCTAATTTCGATTCTACTCAACACTGGGAGAACCGAAAAAAATGGGATTCAGAACGTATCCGGATATTGAATGTTCGGAAAATTTACTGTAAGCGAACAACATTAAAAAGACGAAAAACGACTTGATCGAGAAAAAATCTGAGGAGTAATGTATGTGGTACACTGGTTGTCCCACAGTGGGTCACACTATCATGGGCGTGTCAGATTTGAAGATTGTTGATAAAAAAGATTGTTATTTAGGATGGATAGGTCAACAGCATGGCTTCCTCGTTGACCATATTGAATGCCTCACTAGGTGGCCAGAAACCAACCACAGCGTCACTCATACTCACATTCCCTTAGTGAATCAATATTTTACGCTACTGATCAGCCAATTTTGCTGTGATTTTGAGGTTATAGTTTACATGCTGTTCATGTTGTTTGATGATGCTCGCTCAGAAGGCACCACTCTTCCTTTGTTCGCCTCAAAATTGACGGGCTGGTTTTCTAAGAACATCCTGCAGGTTCCTCTCTATGAAACCAATGATATTTCATGTAAAGGTAATATTTCTGAGCCTAGTGTTATTTACCGAAATGTGCATTTAGCTCTGGAGTCCCCTAGATTTTAAGTCGAAACATGATAGATTTTCAACAGAATGACCGCACAAGCTGTTCATTCTGTGAGTTTTCGGGGTTTAAATTAGAGTGAGGACCGAATATTCGAGTTCGAATAAATATTCGAATTTTTCGAACGAATTTTTATTCGAACATTCGAATATTCGAAAAGTGTGAATATTCGAACATTATTCGAATTCGACTATTCGCAAAAGGTGAAAATTCGAACATTATTCGAATTCGGCTATTCGGGAAAGGTGAATATTCGAATATTATTCGAATTCGACTATTCGGGAAAGGTGAATATTCGAATATTATTCGAATTCGACTATTCGGGAAAGGTGAAGTATTCGAATATTATTCGAATTCGACTATTCGGGAAAGGTGAATATTCGAATGTTATTCGAATTCGATTATTCTCAGAGATGAATATTCGAAATTTATTCCAATTTGAATACCCGAGCTGGTTTAACAAAAAATATGAAAATCAGCTCCAATGTATGAAGGAATCGACATACCTTTCAAGACTGATATCAGTCTCTTCATTACTCCATTGTTCCATTTTCCCGAACGCAAGAACTAAATTTTTCCCCACACCGTCTGATGAGGCTACTAGGGCGGTTTTAACAGGGGGAACCATATGGCAATCGCACTTGGCCACTCCCATTTGTCCATGCCGCTGGGCAATGATAACACCAACCATAGCTTCGTTGGGTGGAGCCATGCACTCCACCAACCCTCACCTCTGGGCAGGTGAAGGGGGAACCTCCATTATTGGGAAAACCGGTGACAACCGGTGAAACGCCCCAGGCACAGAAGGAGATTGGAATACGTGGGGTGGGGTTTATCCCTCCGTTGACCAATCACCCACGTCTTAAGGGGTGGAGAGACGTCTGTCGATTGGCCGACGGAGCAATAAACTCCGCCCCGTACTCCGATCTCCCCCCAGTACGCGCCCCGAAAAAGAATGAAAGTCATTCAACACTCATGCAAGTCATTTTCAAGATTGTGTGGGTGTCACTGCCGGTTTTTCGTCCATAACTTTTTTGTGCTTGGAGATAGAATTCTGCGTCAACTTGTGCTTCCAGTTTGAAAAACTATTCTCGATCCTTCAGCCTAATTCATTTTACGAAACACCGGTTTTTCGCCTATAACTCTTTAACCTGGTGAGGGTTGTTTTTGAAATCTACGTAAAATTCTGCGTCGAATGATATTTCGGATTCCTAACTTTGCTCGCTCCATACTCTGAGAGGATCCCCCGCGATCGTTCACGGATAAAATCTTCGGTTTCTGGTAGGGGCCGAGAGGATTCTAGCATGGGGCTATCGCGCAACGATGCCAAATTCTGCCAGTCCCAAACCGAGAGCGTACCGCGTTGGTTCATCGATGCTCCCACGATGCTCTAAAGCAAAACCGCGAGGAGTCGAGCCTGGGCCTATCACGGAAAGATTGCGAGATCCTACCAGTTTCAACCTGAGGACGAATCGCGTCTATACATTGACGTATTCGGGGCGTTACATCGCGGATCCGCGACGAATCGAGCTTGGAACTATCGCGGGACGGTCGCGAGATCCTGCCATCCTCCACCCCTGATCGTACCGCATCCAGGCCCTCTCGATGTTTCACCCGAGCGAGTGTTGCCTATCAGATCAACACGAAGCTATAAGGTATTGTCCTCGCCGCATTTCGCGCTGCTTACAAATCTGCACAACATGAGAACGCGGGAGCGGGGGAGACGATCACGGATACCTTCGCGGATCGCGAGTGCACCATGGTATTAGCGCGGTAAACCTCTCAACGATCGCGGTATTATCACGGTATGAGAACGAGAATGTCAACGGAAGAGTCGATTGGGTAACTATCGCGGAACGAACGCGAATCACGGGAGCATCACGGTACTAGCGCAAAGATTCTCTCAGAGTAAGCCAGCCAGGTCGGTGGAGCCGAGCCCCGTTGTTGGCTCCAGCAGAACTCTGCGCCTCATTTAACGGCAGCGTAAGCGCAAAACCGTGTTCATTTTTTTCACAATTTTGCTCATGTAGGCCTGCCAGGTTGTGATATATCGCAAAGGGACCACTCAAAACACTCAAATTCCTGAGAAAAACTCGTTCGGAAATCCTTGAGCATTCAGCTCCCTTTTTTTCACGTCTGTCCGGTGTGTCTTGTGCAATGCACAAATTTTGAAAATTTGGACGGCTGATTTGGTTTATCCTCATTAACTTTTTAAGTTCCACAATTCTTTTCGTCTTTCAGCAGTCAAAAGGTCCTAAAAAATAAGAAGCTTTAAATACACACGTCCAAATTCAAGGATCCTTCGAATAAGAGAAAATAGAATTTTGGATTTAAGTTGCCTGCCGGAGCCCGTCGTGGCGCCTCTGTTCCTCGTGTTAGATGATCGACCAGGGAAACGCCTTTTCAAACCACGGAGCAGTTGTGAGGAACCTATAGCATTATGAATACGCAACATTGAGGTCTCAATCTTCGCCAACTATCCCCACTTGGTTCAAACATTGGATTGAGAGGAAAAACCCAAATGTGGTTTTTTGAGCGGACGCTGCCTTTAAAGGCAGTGTTCACGATGATTTTCGTACCCGAGTTTTCCACATAAAACAATGCGTTGGCCTCCGAATGATACCAAAATTACGAAGAAACGGCGAGAAACGCACTCAAACGTCTTATTTAAGTGACATTATTCTCTGGCCTGGACTAGTTACCCGGTTGGATGAATATGTTCATGGTGGTTTTCACCAGTGGAAAATTCTGTCAATCGAAATTAGAAGAATATTTCATGCAAAGCAGGATCAGTTAGGGCCCTAAGGAAAGAACGGAGCAATAGAGAGTAGAGATTTGCAAAGGACGCGTCAACAAAAGATTTCAGTGTTACAACAAATACTTCCTGCGATACTTAAGAGGAAAATACTTAAGGATTTCGTGTACTTCTGATGCGTTTTTCTCAATTTCTACGTCATTTTAGATCTACCCGGGGCCAGTTAATCGATATAGCGAATAATCTCAAAATTAAAGATTATCGTGAACACTGCCTTCAAGCCATAGAGGCGAAAGCAACCTATGGAGATAACTATGGAGCTCGGCTCCACCAATCTCGCTGGATTGTGGGGCAGGCAAAGTTAGTAAGGTCCTCGAATAAGCTCCTTAGGCTAAGCTACAGAGGAAAAGTTGATTTTGTAGCATTCTTTGCGTTGTAGCCCGTACAGGTCTAGAGGTGAGTCGTGCCTTATTAATCCCAATTGTAAGTGGAAATAAAGCTCTAGAAGAAGAATTCAACTTGTTAGTGCCGCTCACTTCGCAGTTGCGCGATAATGCTATGGATGCTTAAATTATTCGTCATTTGAACATTCGAATTTCAAAATTCGTTCGTTCGAATAAAAAATGAACGAATTTATTCGAAATTCGTTCGTTCGAAATAAAAAATGAACGAATTTATTCGAAATTCGTTCGTTCGAATAAAATTGAACGAATTTATTCAAAATTCGTTCGTTCGGAATAAAAATGAACGAATTTATTCGAAATTCGTTCGTTCGGAATAAAAAATGAACGAATTTATTCAAAATTCGTTCGTTCGAATAAAATGATTGAATTTATTCGAAATTCGTTCGTTCGAAATGAAAATGAACGAATTTATTCGAAATTCGTTCGCTCGGAATAAAAATGAACGATTTTTTAGAAATTCGTTCGTCGAAATAAAAAAATGAACGAATTTATTCGAAATTCGTTCGTTCGGAATAAAAAATAAACGAATTTAATCGAAATTATTCGTTCGGAATAAAATGAACGAATTTATTCAAAATTCGTTCGTTCGGAATAAAAATGAACGAATTTATTCAAAATTCGTTCGTTCGAAATAAAAAGAACGAATTTATCCGAAATTCGTTCGTTCGAATAAAAATGAACGAATTTATTAGAAATTCGTTCGTTCGAAATAAAAAATGAACGAATTTATTCAAAATTCGTTCGTTCGAATAAAATGAACGAATTTATTCGAAATTCGTTCGTTCGAAATAAAAATGAACGAATATATTCGAAATTCGTTCGTTCGGAATAAAAAATGAACGAATTTATTCGAAATTCGTTCGTTCGGAATAGAAAATGAACGAACTTATTCTAAATCCGTTCGTTCGGAATAAAAAATATACGAATTTATTCGAAATTCGTTCGTTCGGTCTTTTTTTAAAAAGTCCTCACTCTAGTTTAAATCTAAAATTTTCCATATTTTTTGGAGTCATCATGATATTATCATTTCCAAATGCTATTGTATTGCTTTCATTAATACGGATCAGGAAGTGTCGGTAATTTCGAGGAGCTGAGTGCCATGGTTTCTTTAAATGTTGATTTTTCCATGAACACTTTTCGTGGATTAATACAGACAACTTTTTCGTGATGAGCACTCCCAAAGCTCAAGGTTATCCACGTTTTCCTAGAACAAATTTGTCTGCATAACTTCGGGCTACTGAGCGTTTATTGCAATTGGGAGAACCGTCTTCCTCACGTCAAACGATCACTTTTTTAATATCCAAAACTTTTATGTTTTTATGTACATATTTCGATTGAAAAGGGATGGGTCTTTCTGAATAGTTTTTCGAAGAAACGTCACTCACGAAAATGTTGTTCCTTTTCCTTCGTTTCCTTCCCAAGTCGCTGATTCTCGAGACTCTAAGGGCATATGGGAACTAGGGTCCTTAATGTAACCCCCCTGAAGCCGGAGTTGCTTATCTGTCCAGAGAATTTCTTCGAAAAGTCGTTCAGGTTCTTATTTTTTGAAAACTTGAACAATCTGTACATAAAGCAATGAAAATCGGTGTGTATTCGAATTGGAGGGGAGTTGCCCTTTCTGAAGGTTTTTCGAGGAGACGTCAGCATGGTTGCAAATGTGGCCAATATACTGCTGAAAGTGCAGGATTCAAGGTAAAAAGTTGAATAGAAAAGTATATCACCGGCAAGTTTGGCACCTTTTTGAGTTTTTTTTTTCTTGAAATAGTTGAAACAATTCGTTTTCCTAGAATTTTCTTCATGTTGATTTGACATCTGGATCGTCGTTCGCACCAATTTCAATCACGGAATTTTTGTTCTCTTTTTTTCGTCCCCTTCAAAAATCGCAGTATCTCAAGAATGAAAGGACATAGGGGAACTAGAACACTTTATGTAACCTAGCTGGTCCCGGAGTTGCTTATCAGTCCAGAAATTTTCTTTGAAAATTCAACGGTTTTTTTCAGAAATATAAACAATCTGTACATGAGAAAACGCGCTATAATACATTTATGATGACAACTGTGAACCATCACCAAGTGTAATGGGCACTTGTTGACGTTTTGCAAACAAGCCTAATTTTTAGACCCTTGCAAGTCTAATTTACATTCCATCCATTCATAATACATGTTGTTGTTTTCGATTGTATAATTATGAAAATTTTGCAGAACGTTTGGCGTACATAGTTGCAGCTCTTTCAGGTTCTTAGATGAAACCTTTTATCGTTTTGACAATAGCCCTATTTACCATTGCACAATCTTTGCCATCTCGATTCGGTCATCGAAATTCAGAGGACAATAAGATTCGGTCATCGGGATTCAGAGCAGACCACTCGAGATCTAAACGACACAGGGGAACTAGGATCCTTAATATAACCCCCTGAAACCGGAGTTGCTTATCCGTGCGGAGGATTTTATTCAAAAGTTCGGTCGGGTTCTTTTTTTATTGGAAATTTAGACAATCCGTACATGAGTAGACGCGCCAAAATACATTCATTTTATTTTTTATTTATTCATTCATTTGTACGTCGTCACCGGCGTGCACAATAAGGCTAGAAATGAAACGAAACAAAAACTGATGTCAAAAAACAACACAATGAATAAAAAACTCGATTAATGGCAACTAAATTAATGACAACTAACAATGCACTCCGGAGGTTCAGAATAATGGAATTGTGGCCGCTCAGTCTATAAGGACCACTGTTCCCAAATAGAGGAGACCACCGTTGGCATTCAACAACCCAGGTTTGACCAGCAGCGTAACAAAAAGGATTCGCCCGGTAATAAATGGTTCCAGCTGCACACTTGACATTTCATGATGACAACTGTGAACCATCACCCAGTGTAATGGGCACTTGTTTACGATTTACAAACAAGCCAAATTTTAGATCCTTGCAACCTCATTTTACATTTATCTATTCATAATACATATTATTGTTTTCGATGGTGTCATTATGAAAAATTTTACGATTGTTGAGCGTATTACATAGTTGCAGGTTTTTCAGGTTCTTAGATGAAACTTTTTATCGTTTTGACAATAACCCTATTCACCCTTGCACAATCTTTGCCATCTGGATTCGGTCATCGAGATCCAGAGGAGTCCTCAGTTCAAATCGAAGTCAGGTCGAATGTAAGGTTCAGTGGTTTTTAATCCTCACATTCCTGCTCATGGGTTCTACGTTTCTTGTTGCACAAAGCTCTTGAAGATAAACACCGATACATGTGGTGTCAGTTAATTCCGTGCCTCGTTTCCTCAAGAAAAATTCTAAAATCTTCTCTTAAGAAAAATTACTAAATCCTAGACTGCGGCTGCCGCGGGCGGTGATCTCACTTCAATCTAATCAGTAATTACCAGACAGCCCCGGTGAGATTTAAATCGCCTGCGCCAGCCGCGATTAAGATTCAAATCTGTTTTGTTGAAGAAACGAGCCATGGGCCTAACTATGTATATAATTGCTCCCAGAGCTTATCCAGTGCACAAAATAATATTGATAGCAAATGCCCCTGATGGGGCTGAATCCCACATAGTTAGTAGTCTAAAGCAGTCGGAAAAATTCAAGAGCACACTAATACTCGCAGGATTTGGTCCGGGCAACTGGCTGAAACGCGTTTTCACGTTTTAGCGTCTTTTTCTGTAACTTCTTTCAAAATCAACTTTCTGAGATCTGAAAACTTATGCAAAGGCAGTGTTTATGATAGTCTACGATTTTGAGATTAATCGCTTTGAATCGGTTGTTTGGCCCAGGTTAGAACGGAAATGACGAAGGAAATCCGAGAAAAACGCGCCCGAAGGGCGCGAAATCTTTTACTCTCACCCCACCTCTTTACACCCACAGGATCTGTTCGTCGTGTCAATGAAGTGTTTTGTGGACTCAGTCAGGACTCGTCCCTTGCTATTCTTTACTCTCTGTTGCTCCATTCTTTCCTTCGGACCCATACCAACACTGTTTAACCTCAAATATTCTTCCCCTTCGATTAGCCCCATTTTTACAGGTGACAACAACCGTGAAGATGTTCATATAACCGGACCACTATTCCAGACCAGAAAATAACGTCACTGAAATAAGACGTTTTACTGCGTTTCTCGCCGTTTCTTCATGATTTCGGTAACACCTGGTGTTTTGAGTGGAAAGCAAGGAAACGGAAATCATCGTCAATACTGCCTTTGATGCTGAGTGTGTGATGGGCTAATGGGTCAACAAGGACTAAATAATTTTTCAGTTCTGAAAGAAAATTTTACTCGAAGGAGTTCTTGAAAAAGGAAGCTGAAGCGAAAACGCATCCTTGTGCGCTTCCTGACCCAATCCTTCAAACGGTATTGTTGTGGTTAAAGTGCAACTGAGCTACTGCCTTCCAGGAGAGGAGCTTTGTTATTCTGCAAAGAGGCTCATAAGATTCTCGCTGGTTGGCGCATACTCAAAAACTTTTGAACAGAGCAGCCTGGCGACTTTGCAGCAATATTCTTAAAGGCTTGACACAGCTTGTTGCTTCTATTTTTTGAGCAACTTGTTTCTTTTTCCGTTTTATTGTATGTACTAACTTTAAACGTACATATGACGCATCATAATGTACATAGCATGTAACCTAAAGGGTAGTTCGTGGAAGTTTTGAATATTTTACTCAAGTTCCCAAGTTTATCCCTCCTAACCAAAGAATTTATCAACAATTTCCTTGGGAAATCAGCACAACTCCCTCGCTCACCTCTCCAATTAACTTGTTGTATCCTTTGTTTTGTGTTACATGTAAGCTCGACATCGCACGATACATCAACTGTAATTGAACCAAATCCTTAAAGCATCCTTCGCAACTAAGTCACAAGTTAATTGGCAGAGGTTCCTTGAGTGGGCCTTTCAGTTTCAGCTAAAGTGGGCCATCAGGCCTGTTTAGGGGAGTTCCACAGTGTCTGCTATAATTTCGTTTCACAACGTCTCGGGTGACCGAAGGGAGTCTACTTCATGTGGTTTCCTTGGTGTCGGTTTCTTATGGCCTGCAGGGAATCTCTTCAGTGTTGCCTCAATCGCTCTTTTGAAATGATTATATCAGGTCTCTCTGGCCTCGTTCTATAGTGTCCTCTTCAGAAGACCAAAGACATCCCTCCAAAGGTAATCTGGTGTCGTTGCTTCAGGTTATCTCCTGAAGTTCTTCGTGATTTGGTCTGGGAACATATTAGGTTGATGCAGAAGTTTCCGAGCTTTTCACGGCTTTGAATAAAAAACGTTTATTCTAAAAACAAACAAGGCTCATAGGCGAAATAATTTCCATCACATTCAAGGAAGCCACCGATTGGGCAGATCATTAATTTCCGACGCGTAGAACTCTGGTTGTTTCGAGTCAAAGTATTCATCTAAGGCCATTTTGACTTCGTCATCGTTAGTGAACTGTTTTCCATCCACAGAAGTGCTGCCTCGACCGGAACAGATGGTAGTTTGAAGGGGCAAGATCTGGGCTAAATGGAGGGGGGGGAAGAACTTTGTAGGTCAAGCAGTTTCTGTTCACCTTCTTCACGACCATGCTCGGCCACACGTATCTCAGAATAATCCTACAGAAACTGCTGGACCTGAGCTGGGAAGTTCTTCCTCACCCTCCATTTAGACCAGATCTACCCCTTCTAACTACCATCTGTTCCGGTCGAGTCAGCACTTCCTTGATGGAAAACGGTTCGCCAGCACGATGACGAAGTCAACATGGCCTAGAAAGAATACTTCGACTCGAACCATCCAGAGTTCTACGAAATTAAAAGTCTGCCCAATCGGTGGCAAAAGGTTCCTTGAATGTGATGGTAATTATTTTTGATGAGTGAGAATCGTTTGTTTTTGAAATAGATATTTCTTATTCAAAGTCATTAGAAAGTCCGCAAACTTTTGCATCAACCTAATATTTTTCATCAGATAGAATTATCAAACAAAACATGACGCATGAAAAGCTTTAGATCTGTAAGAAATAACATCTGAAATGTAAAAGAGGTAGCAAAAGGATATTTTTAGTTTTCAACTTTTAACTAGTTTCCCACCTTCTCTCTCTCCCCTCTTCACACTAGATTTTCAGCCTAAACGTCCCACACCTCTAAAAAACTCAGCTTGATTTGCGCCGAGACGAGGTAAATAAGTCCGATTTAATGCGTCGCGTGCTGCGAGCGTGCGTAAGCTAAATGGGCAAACTAAATTTGGCCTTAGAGTAAAGAGAAATACACAAATTTCCCATATTTTTGATTCTTAATAATTTAAAAAAATAAAAATAGAATTTTTTCCATTTCTAAGTTGCCGAAAAAAGTGTAAGTGTCTTGATCCTGGTCAAATAGCATAAACGAAATTATTTTCCCTGGCTCCCGTTATAATGCGTACGTGCTGTTATTTCAGTGAAACTTTTGTAGCACTCAAAGTCAAGGCCAGAGAGAAGGAAACAAATGGACGCGTTTTCAAGTTGTGGGGATATGAAATAACTGTGCCGAAGTTTGTGGACTCCATTATTGCTTCTGTCAAGTAAGCTGATTGATTTTCAGTAGCAAGTCTTCAGGTGTTTCCTAATGTTTATTCGGTGCTTTACCATTGACAACTGACATTGAAGTCATGAAATGAGGACATGAAGTGAGAGCTGAAGAATATTTTTCCATGAGGAATAAAATGTAACTTTACGCGAAATAGAGCAAATAAAGCTAGTCGAATCTTTTTTTTTGCTGCAGATTCTCTTTATGTGTTCTCTTATCAAGCTTCTGAACTTGAATGGATTTGTTGAAAAAAGATAACTAAATTCCTTTCAGAAATTTCTTTGTTGGACCATCAGGAGTCATCTAAAGATTGAGAAATTCCTGCATGGAAATGTAGGTTCCTCATTGTTTCGTATTTTACTCGAAGCAGTTTCGAACTGCCAATAAATATTCAGTTTTTCGTATAGAGCACTGTGTCTGCGTCGTTCTTTGGGCGGAAAGTGGACTTTCGAACCAATGTGCCTCTATCCAAAAGAAGATATTGGCAAATCGGTCAGCTCGTTCTTCCATAAGTTGAAGACGGATCCTATGACAAGAGTGCTTTTTGCCATGTACCTGAATGTAGTGTGAGTTGATTTTCAAAACGGTATGTATTTTCTCTCACAACCAGTTCCGCAAACGGTCGCCATTGAGTTGACATATATCGTTTCTGAGATCTGTAAATCCATGAGATCCTATCTTATTCCTCAAAGCATTGACGACCCTTATGCAAAATCTAGAAATTCAAAGGTGGCTCTGCAATAATGAAACACATTGTATGCACAACTGTGTTTTGTTGTTGGGTTTCCCCATGTGCTGAGGTGATCGCCTAAACCGCGTCGAATACGCTGTCGGAAACAAAGGCGGAGATATGTGCGGCGGTGATCGGCAAGGCTGTGATGATTGATACCCAACGCTTGGAATGACTCGGTGTGATTCGAGCATATTAAGTATCTGAGCCCAAGTTGGTGTACAAGATAGTTTAGAGAAAACCTATGACGAATGAATAATACTGCCAATCAGAATTCGATTAATTCTCTTGATGAATTCTCAGAATTATCACGACAATGATCAATCCGAGATATCAAATATAAAATTTTCCCACTAATGAAATTTGAAAAACGGGAAGCAAACAATACTGTTTTTTCTTCGATAATTTATCAGTAATGGAATTAGTGGCATATTTCCAGCCTTTTGAGGGCGAAAATGCGACTTTCGCTCAACTTTCGTCTGTGTCGGTTAGCGTATTAGGTATGCAAGGTAGTTGGTCTTTATTCATCTAACTAGGGAACCTCGCTATCGATGTATGGGCTTTTGAGAGGCTGATGTTGTTTTTCAGCTAACACGGATACGCTCTTTCCGAATCTGTAGTTGGATTTTGCTTCGGACCTCAAGTTAACAAGTTAATACTGGCTAAAGTTACTACATCGTAATTCATAGTTTTATTTGTAATTCTCGTGTATCGAGCAAGTGCTTTGTAAGCTTGAACAGTGATGGAGCAGCAGTGACAAAGAACATAGATCGTATTAAAGCCTACAGAATGCAGGCGCGGCGGTCCACCTCTGTACTTTACATAGCTTCAGATGCCTCACACGGAAACCAGAGATGCCCAGGACTGCCGGGGCATCTAGTCTAATTGTTGGCCCGAGATTTTTACGTAAATTACGGAAACTTTAGCCTCAGTTGGTGAAATTTTAACTACAGCGGCCGCACTCTTCTGCCTTAATTCTCGTTTGCGGCATCCGCATATTCTACGCAAATTCTCGTTACAGCACTCGGTCGACCGACCCGCAGTCTTGATCCGTACTAGAAAGACGCTCCCCGCTGCGATCTGGCAGCATCTGCGTTTCTTCCCCACGACACTGCATCATCCCAATATCAAAATTATCCTCACCATGGTCTTCCGAAGAGAGCGACACCGGGTAACCCTCCACGGCCAGCCACAGGGTATCGAGTAATCACTCAGTGAGATGACTGGACCAACACTGTTTGAACGGCATCCCTGCGTTCCGCGTAGCCAGCGCGGGTATAAGATTGCATTTCGACACAGGCTGTCGCGAAATCTGTAGACTCTCGCTACAAAATTATAGCGAGAATATACGGGTTTAGCGACCGAAAGATCGTATATCAGATTTAGCCTTCGTTTTTACGTAGAATACGCGTAGAATTTGCACCCTTGTACCGTCGACACAAGAATATGCGGGTTTGGCTACCGTGCCTAAAACCCGTAAATTCTCTTACATGGAATGGGGCGGCGTTACGGGCCGCGCCCTCGGAGGCATCCTAGCTACGCGTTGGCAGAGACGTAACGGAACTTGGCGGGTGCCGCGGTGATAACCTCCTGCAAAGACTTTATGAGGCAATAATACACAGATTTCAAGATAATAAGTCTTTTATTCAGCATTGATGGTACATTGCAGGAAGGTCTACTTTTATATGTTTTCCGTGGAACATTACTATGTCCTTCAATGTTTCTTGAGAAGGTCCCGAATTATCCGCTTCGTCGTAAGCATGATTCGAGTCGTACTCCATAGGGGCTTCGTCGTCAGAGCTCATCTCTCTTGTCAACTTCGGCTTTGCTCGTGGCAGAGTCCCGGAGGGAGCTAGTGCAAGATTCTCCACGCTATATTCTTCTCGGCCCTATTAGCGTTGCTGTTCATAGACTGTCCGGTTTTTCTATGAGTTTGAGAGAATAACATTAGTTTGTCAGAAGGCCATGACGATAGGATGATGTCCTTACTTTTTCTGGCGGCTTGGGCCGCATGGTATCCAACTCATATCGATTAGTAATCATTGATTAGTGGATTAAGCTTCTTTGACAGCCGTCTACACACAGGAATTCAAGCACAGTTTCACATTATAGAAGAGTACTTTAAAATTATTTGAATTTTTGAGTGCTCTGAAAATTTGGGAATAATTGTTGCAAAATTTAAGCAAATCATTCGTGTTATGTCCCAATCATAGAAGAACGTTCTCAGGGAGTCAGGGGTCCGATTCCGGCTACGATAGGCTTTCCGATTGGGTACCTAGTCAGGTTGAAAGGGACTTTCGGAACAGCGCGTGCTGCTCCGAGGAGCACATGGCCTGTTCGATAGGACTACGTGGCGCAGAGAGAAAAGCCCTTGCCGCACCCCCATCTCTCACGCGGCAGCACGTGGCCTGTTCGATAGCACTACGTGGCGCAGCGAGGCGAAACTTTCGCCGCACCCCATTTCTCACGCGGCAGCACGTGGCCTGTTCGATATGCGCACTACGTGGCGCTGGGGCGGGCCCCGCACCCTTTGATGGGAGCAGGTGCTCCCCCGACAATGATACGTTCCAAGTCACGGACCCGCAGCAAGGGGATCACTAACAGCAGTCCGCGACAAGGACTATCACCCTCGTCATGGTCGACAGCGAAGGGACCTCCCTCATGAGGACCGTAGGGAAGGAACTCCTTAGCGGTTCGAAAATCGTCCAGAAAGTGACTCGTAGTCACCTTCCAGGAGCAGCCTCGAAAGGCGGACTCTCTGTAATCGGGCCCGCCCTATGCGTGCTGTGCGGCTGATATGCGCCGGGTCAGTTCTGAAGCGATCGATCAACGTGTTCAATCATGGGCATTGTGGCTCGTTCGTCGTCCAAACTCATCGTAGTCGAATCAAAGCGTATCATTGGCCGAGTGAAACGACTATGACTGGCAGCATTGAGCTACCACGCCCGGACGACGATTGGGGCCACGTGGTGCACGGAAAGTTTGTGGACGTATCGTCGTCCAGCGGCTTTGTAGTCGAATCGAAAGCCTATCATTGGCGAATAGGACTGACCCTCTAATTTATTTATATCCATTTTCGCAAAGAATGCAGAAGCATATTATCAATGGCGGGAATTAAGTCGGTGAAGGCCGTCTGCCTATAACACTCCGCTCGCTATCTGTTGCTCCATCCGTTGATTCGGTGTTGTGCGAAATAATGTTGAAGACTTTGAGGCAATGACTCATCACTATACATTGGACCCGAATCGAAAAACGGATATCCGAATCATCCTAAAAACGATGGTCGCGGATGTCCGATCCATTAGAACGAATTCAAGGTAAAAGCACTGCAATTCCGGGACTACTTGCTACCACTCGGGATCTATTTGAATCCTCTGGGATATCCACAACCATGGTTTTCAAAATGATTCGGATATCCGTTTTTCGATTCGGGTCCAATGTATACTCATCACCATCACCACAGATAGGGTCGTTTAATGCTGGATGTGATGTGCCCACCATAAATATACCTACTAATATTGCACGAAATTCTGAAATAACCCTTGAATGTATAGCGAATTAACACATGACAAGGTAGTGACCTGACTTACTTACTTGACTTAATCGGTTGGCTTTCGCCTGACGCGGTCATTCCGCATCTTCACCGAGTGTGCCGTCCTAGTAGTCAGCCGTCTCCATTTTCACGGTCTTCAGCCACAATTTGAACACATTCCATCCAGCTGTCACTATTCCATTTCCTGCGAAACGAAACATCGCGCCTGAACTGTCTTTCGATGCCGAGTGACTTTAAATCCTCTTTAACCACATCCGTCCAGAACTTTCGCCTACGCCCAGGTGGCCGTTTCCAGACAGGATTTGGAAGCATTTTTAAAGCGTGTTGTACGAGACGATCCGGCGTTCTTCTTAGTATATGCCCGAGCAGTCGAAGTCGACTTTCCATTGCTGCTTGAGATGGCGTTAGGAGATGCTGGCACCTCCCTCGTGTCAAGCGTTGATGTACTGCGTCGATTTCCTTGTAAAGGTCTTCGTTATGGCATACACGCGGCCAGAAATATCCAAGCAAACGCCTAAAAGCTTCCTCTCCGTGCAATCCAACCTTTCCATCTGCGTTTTCGGTGCTGCCCACGTCTCCGATCCGTACATCATGATAGGGCGAATAGCGGATAGGTAGACGCGCAACTTGACTTCCTTCGCGATGGTGGTAGACCACAAACACTTGGTTAGAGAATTGAATGCAGACGTAGCTTTCCCACATCGTTGTCGAATATCCGCTGCATAACTACCATCGTTCTTCAGCACACAGCCCAAAGAACGAAATCGTCCACCAGTTCGATACGTTGTCCGTCCACACAACCTCCAGTTGGAGGCGTCTGAGAGAGCCGAATCTGCGTGCGTTGGTCGAGACGAAGACGAAGTCCATAGGCTGCGGCATGCTTCGAAACGAGGTTCACAATCCGTTGCAGTTTTGCGTTGTTTTCAGCGAATAACACAATGTCGTCGGCGTACTCCAGGTCGACAAGGGAGCGTCCTGATGGTGTTAGGATCACATCCGCAGGAAACTGTTCTGCAACTCTACGCATGATGTCATCAACGGCGAAGTTGAAAGAAAGGTCCTGCAACGGCTCCTTGCCTTACTCCTGTTCTCACCTCGATAGCTGACGTAAACCCGACAGGCGTACGAACTGCTGCTGTTGTTCCTTTGTTCATGTCCTCGATTGACCGAACATACTTTTCGGGGACTCCATCTGCTCGCAGAGCATTGAGCAATCGATCACGATGAGGAGAGTCGAACGCGGCTTCAAAGTCAAAAAAGCAAGCTGTGATGGCTTCGAAAACCGCTGCCACGATTCAATTACTCTTCTCGACGAACACTTGGTCGATGGTCGATCTTCCAGGTCGAAAACCGGCTTGCTCATCTCTGGTCGTTCCTTCACGATGTTTGATAAGTCGCTCGAGAATGATACGTTCTAAAACCTTGTACATGACACGAAGTAGAGATTCCTCTGTAGTTCTTAGGATCCGTGACGGATAGCTTCTTGTGAAGAGGTACGATGATCGCATGTCTCCACGAATCAGGTATCCTTTCGCTCATCCATATGGCACGGATGGTGTTGGTCATTTCACGAATCCCAGACGGAGGAAGAGCTTTCAGCATTTCAGCAGTGATGTTGTCATCTCCACCTGCCTTTCCATTCTTCATTTTCCGGACACAATCCAAAACTTCAGACTCAGTCGGCGGTTCCTCACTGACATCGTAATGTGCTCTCTGAACATGCGGGAGCTCAGGTACTGATGGCGCTGGACGATTCAGTAGTGAACTGAAGTAATCCTTCCATATTGGCAGCGTCGCATCACCAACTGCAACTCCATTGGTAGTGTTCAAGACAGGAGAACATCTCTTCATCTTCCCGCTATACTGTCGCAGCAACGTGTAGGCTTTCTTCGGATTCTTCTCCTCCCAAGCCTTCTCGAACTCCTTAGCTCTACACGTCCACTCTCGTTCGCGGTCACTTTGAAGCTGCCGACGCAACTTCCTCCTCAGACGCTTCTCCTCCACGAAGTTTCCTGCAGTTCGGAGAGCACATACTCTGTTGTAGGTAGATGTTGTTTCTTCTGAGACGTAGGCGAACTTCTTCTTAGGCTGTACAACCGGGAGTGCCTCTTTCGAAGCGTCCTGGATGCATTTGACAAAAGAATCCGCGTCGCAAAGTTTCTTCTTAGTCCGTACTCCGATGTGAATAGAAACGCGTTGTCGGAAATTCCTTCTGCACTCTTCATCTCTGAGACTTGTCATGTCAATCCTCTGGAGAGGCTGAGCCCCTCGCTTCCTCTTATGAATCCTCGCAGTGAAGTTCAACAGAACAGGACGGTGATCCGAATCGAATGCGACATCACACAGCTCTAGATCTTCGAATGTCCGATACTGGAATATTCCTCGTCAGGACATAGTCAAGCTGTAGTTTCAAAGTTGTCATCTTCCGCTTCCGCTGCTCTTCTGGAGATAGCCGGGTTGGTCCCTGCCACGTAAGCTGATGGCGGCGATGATTCCTCTTGAATGTCGATGCAATAATCAGACCACTGCGTTCACAAAAGTCGACAAGGCGGTAGCCATTGTCCGATGTTTGCTCCACTGGGTAGAACCATTTACCGAGTACTTCGGATTCCTGATCAAGTCCCATCTTCGCATTTGCGTCAATCCCCACGACAACAGCATGTTGACAAGGTATCCTGGCCAGCAACGTATTGAGTTCCTCATAAAACGCATCCTTCGAATTGTCTTCGGCGGTTTCAGTGGGCGCATGAGCACTCACTATCCACAGATTGAATCCTCTGTGATCCCGCAGTCGTACGAATGCATTCCGACACGACGTTGAGCCGAACTCCTTGACCATACCATTGAAATCCTTCCTTACAGCTATTGCACAGCCTCCCACTCTCCTATCGTCAGCGTTACCGCAGTAGATGGTGTACTCTCCGACGCTGATGACGGGTCTATCCTTGAGAGCGGGTTTCCTGCAAAGCAGCAAACGGTGCATGGAAATAGCTCAGAAGTCTGGATAGCGCAGTTTTTTGGATATCACTCGACAGCGATCGACAGTTCAGGGTGGCGAAATTGTGGCTTGTGGCCAAAGACTCCATGACTCCCTAGGTACGGATCCTAAGGTGTTATGGACCAGAGGCCTTAGTGTGCCGGACGGCGACACCTTTATGCGATGTGCGGGATACTTTCGCGATATAGTTGTGCACGCTATATCGCTCGAACGTTCCCTGTGTACACTCAAACGTCTGCTGGGTTCAGTAGAAGCAGGGGCACCAACGAGCAGGTACCAACAGACTTGTACACACACCCCTAGGTAACTTATACAATAACTTGTCAACTTGAGATCCGTAGCGAAATCTATTGACAGAATCGGAGAGAGTGTGGCGAATTGACCACGAAGCGCTAACACATCTAAGGAAAATCCAGAATCGAATCCATCGTGAACACTGCCATAGAGTGAGTTAGAATTTAACTCGAAAAAGCATATATTAAAAAAGCTTGTAACAAAAAAAAACGCAAAATATTTTTTACATAGGATTGTTTTGAAAATTTATTGGTATCTTTGAAGAAAACTCGTTTTTTATTGCTCAGATTCAAGATTGAAGGAAAGCCCCACTGCATTAGATTGATTTGACCAGGATTCCACTTGTTAATTACTTCCTTCTCTTCGAACTTATGAGGTATGTACGCCCGAATAGACCTGTCCACTCACGCGGTCGGCGTGCGTGTTGAGCTACCATGGCGTAAGCATTTTTCGGACGTGTTAACCGTATGGCACGAGTTTAAGACGAATTCCGGGTAATTTTCCAGTCCGCTGTCTTCTGCCGTGCGCAGGCTCATCCGAAGATGCCTTCGCGGCGGACGCGCGATACGCACGCCGACCGCATGGGTAGACAGTCTCAATAGGACATACTTTAGTTAGTGTTCTCCTGCCTCCCCATCACTCCCGCGGCCGTCGGGAACCTTTTCGGAAAATTGGAAGCAACTTACTTAAGCAGATAATTCGGTCAATCAATGGAATCAGTGGAATGGAAATCGAGTGAAAAGCATCTGCTCTTGCCGTATGCGGTGCCAGCTTCCACTTGAATTATGGCACCTGCTTCTAATGCCTAAAAATCCCACTCAGCTCGAATTCTCAAAATGTGGAGAGAATTCAGACCAATTTTATACATGCACTGAACTAAATATATGGAAACACTTCAATGTAAGAAAAGGAATGAAGTGTAATCGAGGATGAAGTGTCGCTAAGTATTTTCCAAGAGATTTGAACCTGGTCGTCAGTCTGCTACAATGTCAGATCAACTTGCCATGAATGAATACTAGGTCAACTACGGAGCCCCTCCCCTAACAATTTTAACAGTTATCAACGCGGGGAAAACAGGAATTGAACTAATAGCTTTTTGGCATCAGGTGACAGTTAAATAACGATACAGCAAACACACACCTATGTACATGTAGCTAGCCAAAATCCAAAGTTCAGAGCAATGTGTGCTGACCTCTTCAAGCTGTGTTCGCTTTCAGAGTGATCATTGTCGTCTACCTGGCTCTGCTGGCAAAACACGTTCAAATTTCACTGCAACTAATGCGATTGAAGCGTGAGAGGCCGGATTTGCCGAGTCCTTCGCGTTTCCCTGGCCGACTTCGTGCTAAGACTCCAATTGTGATGCTGGAGAGGACGAGCGTCTTATGAACTATCGCCTCAGTCCGATGGTAAATTATTTGGGAACATTGCGCTTTATTTGATGTTGTGTATGAAATACAGTGACTTGACTTACTTGATCTGATCGGCTGGCTTTCGCCTGACGCGGTCATTCCGCATCTTCACCGAGGTGTGCCGTCTAGTAGTCGGCCGTGTCCATTTGTCACGGTCCTCAGCCACAATTTGAACAAAATCCACCCATTGGTCGCTATTCCACTTCTTCGAAGTAAAACATCGCGCCTGAATTGCCTTTCAATGCCGAGTGATTCCAAATCCTTCTTCACTACATCTGTCCAAAACTTTCGCCTACGTCCAGGTGGCCGTTTCCAGGCAGAACTCGGAAGCATCCTGAGAGCGTGTTGAACAAGATGATCTGGCGATCTTCCTAAAATATGCCCGAACAGACGAATACGACCTTCCGTTGCCGCTTGAGATGGCATTGGGAGATGTTGGCAGCTCCATCGTGTCAGGCCTTGATGTAAGGCGGCGACTTCGTTGTAGAGATCTTCTTTGTGGCGGATCTGCGGCCAGAAATATCCGAGCAAAAAGTCTAAACAGCTTCCTCTCCTGATGGTTTCTATAGGCTGAAGCAGCCGGTTTTCTGTTTTGCAAACTTTTGAACTTTTCTCCGCAAAAATTTATAAATTGAAACAAATTCCTTAAAAGCGTTTCCGCTGATGGGCCATTTACCCCATATGCATGACCCAGCAATGACTGTCCACTAGCTGCTCCTCTCTTTTAATTGAGGAAGGAAACACCATTGAACAGAAATTTTAGGCGTCAGTGTTGATTAGAGCACAGAGCACAATAGAGTATGTTGTTCAGATCCAAGAGAAATGAGAAATTTGATATTTCGGAGAGAATTGAAGGTAATCCAGCATGTTAGTTACTCTAGCTGAAATGCTACGCAGGTCAACAAGTTGTTCAAGCCTCATTTTGTGGAACCCTCAAACCAATTTGTACCCCTAATATTAGGTTGATGCATAATTTTCCGGCGGTTTTTCTGCAACTTTTAATTTTTCAACGTCGATCGGCTTTGTTGTTATCGAATAGCTCCTGGGGAACCCATCCTGACATTTTCCACACTTCTCTAAGCTTTTTGAGGCGACGAACGGCCGTGGATTGATTGACGTTGAAGTCTTCAGCCAGCATTCGTGTTGTCAGGCTTTCGACATCTTCCACGGCTGCCAGAAGAGCATGGTCGTCAAATTTCGATGGCCGACCTCGTCCTGGCTTAACCTTCAAGCTGGTATCACCTGTTTCAAAAAAGGCAAACAACTCCCTACACTGGCTTTCGGTGATTGTTAATCCTTTGCCGACTCAGACAGCTTGTAGATCTGATTCGGCCCCGATAGGCTTTCGATTCAACTACAAAGCCCTGTGGACGACGATACGGCCACGTACTACTATCCGAGGGTCACGTGGCCGAAACGTCGTCGAAGTGAGAAGCACGTGCAGCAACACATAGACGTTCCACTCGGCAACGACACGCTTTTGATTCCTCTACAATGCAGTTTGGACGACGAACGAGGCACGATGTTTATGATTGAAGACGTTGATCGATCGCTCCACAATCGATCAGGCGCATATCAGCCGCACATCACGTATGTAAGGGGCCCCATCCCATCTCAGACATTCTGGCGTTTCTAACGCGCACTGAACCGTCCCATTTCGACCTGTGCGGGGCAAACGGCAGAGTGCCCGCATGGCCATTCCGGACTGCGTTCAGCGCCTGCCAAACCTCGGATTCCGCCGTTTGGCTGGCGATGACGTCACTGCTGCAGAGAGGCTCGGTGTTGCGTTCGTACACGATTTGACAGGGCATGAACTCGTTTGATCTGCCAAATCACGTTATCGATGACTCCACAATTGACCACTCCCATATCAGCAGCAGAGCACGTATATAAGGGACCTCATCCCAGAGAGAGCGCAGTCGGCCCTTCGGGGCCGCTCCTGGAAAGTGGCTACGAGTCACTCTCTGGACGATTTTTGACCGCTGAAGGATCCCCCCTCACGATCCTCAGCGAAGAAGCTCCCCCGCTGTCGACTGCGGCGAGGATGATGTTCCTGTCGCGGACTGCGGTGGAAGTGACCCCCAGCTGCAAGCGGTGTCATGGACCGTATCTTTGTTGGGAGGGGGGGGGGGGACCCGCTCCTATCGAAGGCTCAGACCCCTCCCTTAGCGTAACATGCCTCTATTATAGGATGACGAGCTGTTGCATGGGACACGGAAAGTTGCAAGGAGTTTACCTCTCTGCGCCACGTAGTCCTATCGAACAGGCCACGTGCTCCTCGCAGCAGCACATGCTGCTGCGAAAGTTCCTTTCAACTCGACTAGGTATCCGATAAGAAAGCCCATCGTGCTCGAATCGGACCTCCCCAGTATCTCAAGAAAAGTTGGCTGAGATCGTGAAATCACTGGGCTGCCTTTTCATCTTTCTCGAATTGGTATAGAATAATATGGCGAATATGACTCTGATTTTTGACACGCATTTTTCTGGAACAATCAGAAGTTCTTTTTCATTCGAAAATAATAAACAAAACGATACTTTGAATCTATGAAAAACGCGCCGACACAAACGCTGAATGATTATGTATCAACCCCTTAGTATCCCCCGGGCGCAACTGTATGAATCAGTCGCTCTTACCAAGACTGGAGAAGCAATCGGCCGCGATAACCGTGTCGGTTGGCAAACTGATTTGGAAGAGCTTTGTGCATGGCTTGCGCACGATTCAATCAAGTATTTTCAGTTGGCACGATGCCAGAGACGCCGAATCCGTCAACGAATGATGATGGCAAGACGATTGACTGGTCTGCGGTAGTGAATCCCTCTCTGATTAACTATGTGAATCAGGACACAATAGTTTCAGTGTGAGTTTTTCGTCCACATTTTTGAGTTCAATTTTTAGTTGCTTCGCACATTATTCATCACTTGAATCCAATTTTGTAGCCAAAAACCGCGTCTACTGAATGATCTAGAAGGACTTCTCTCAGAGGGTGAGTTGAGAGACGACGCAAAACTACCTTTTTCTGAAATTGGTTTGTCTGCCTGTTGTCTTGGACTGCAGCTCTGAAATTCTTTCTTCAGATTCGACGCAACTCTCGAATTCCTTCGAAGAGAGTGAAGTCAGAGAGAGACCGACGACTAGTCGTTCCGCTCCCAGGTAATAACAACTTCCAAGTCGTCTTTTTTTAGTCCGGAAGAATTAGGGTAGCCATGCTCGATTTTTGATTTTCGACTGCCTCAGACTTGCTACTCTCATTGCCTGTCTTTGTGGTTGGATTCCGCGCGAAGTTGAAGCACATCTACTAAAAGCCCTCTTCTTTGTTGTCTACGGAACAAAAAGTCCAGGCTTTTATAGAGTTTTTCGCACTCCTTATTCTTCCAATAGCAGGCGGTTGTGCTGCATGCCTAGAACCGCTGCATCGGCTACCGTCTGCCACCCGAATTGCAGTGAAAGACGTATCCCGTGACCACTCTTCACTGCCGAAATTCAAAGTAGAGAGATCTTACAAAATTACCAAGAGTTTATTCGATATGTATGGTTTACGCGAGTTCGTACGCCGGATCGGTGTATACCCGAGCAGTCTGAGTCTCGGCGCTTCAGTACACGCGACACACAGCCTTTTTGTCTCCGGCAGAAAGCACCGTTCCAACCAAGATTTCGGCGTCAACGGCACATGTGACATGGTATTGACCAGAGGTGAGCGGAACTATGGTTTTCGGCCTCCCATCTAATTCCAGCAGCGATTCGCAAAAAAAAAATGAATTTTCGTGTGTGTGCTCACCTGCTCTGCTTTCCCTGCCTCCTCAACCTCTCTCGTAGCCTCTTTCGTTTTCCCAGCAAAGGTCCACGATCTCCCTCCGGACCATGAAAATTTCGCTCCCATATCCACCAAAAATATATGCCGATACAGAGAGCAGAAAACTTCACACAAGGGACACGCAAAGAATCCTAATCGTTTACTGAAAGACTCATGCACAATATCCTTCTTTTCAGCAACAAAAACGTTGAAAGTCCTGGTCCCAGCAATAGGCAGCCAGATTCTGAAGTCCCCTCTGTGCTCAGGAATTCGAAGTATTATACTGGTATGTGCAACTTCCTCAGAAACGTTCGGTATCGGTGCCTAAGCTACTCCATGGGTCAGCCCTTAATGAGGTTTTGCAGCTTTAGAATCGTCAG
>JAPDOI010002059.1:0-92847 GCA_029168955.1 Aplectana chamaeleonis | reverse complement strand
GTGCCAGGCTGCCCAGAGGTAAGGATTGTCAACTCTGTAGGAGGCAGATTACATCATCCTCCTTATCCCCCCAGCCACGCTCCAGTGATACCCAATGCTGTGTTGGGCGCCTCCCTGCTGTGAACCTGCTTCATCCTCATCCTCCTCCACCTCCTCCTCATCCTCCTCGTCCTCCAGTAGTGGGCCCTGGCTGGCCACATTTGTACCTGGCCTCTGCTGTTGCAAAAAACCTCCCTCTGAGCCACTTCTAAGAGACTGGCCTGAAAGTGCTAAAAATGACCCCTCATCCTCCTCCTCCTGGGCCACCTCCTCTTCCATCATCGCCCTAAGTGTTTTCTCAAGGAGACATAGAAGTGGTATAGTAACGCTGATAACAGTGGCATCGCCACTGGCCATGTTGGTGGAGTACTCGAAACAGCGCAACAGGGCACACAGGTCTCGCATGGAGGCCCAGTCATTGGTGGTGAAGTGGTGCTGTTCCGCAGTGCGACTGACCCGTGCGTGCTGCAGCTGAAACTCCACTATGGCCTGCTGCTGCTCGCACAGTCTCTCCAGCATGTGCAAGGTGGAGTTCCACCTGGTGGGCACGTCGCATATGAGGCGGTGAGCGGGAAGGCCGAAGTTCCGCTGTAGCGCAGACAGGCGAGCAGCGGCAGGATGTGAACGCCGGAAGCGCGCACAGACGGCCCGCACTTTATGCAGCAGCTCTGACATGTCGGGGTAGTTGTGAATGAACTTCTGCACCACCAAATTCAGCACATGCGCCAGGCAAGGGATGTGCGTCAAACCGGCTAGTCCCAGAGCTGCAACGAGATTTCGCCCATTATCGCACACCACCAGGCCGGGCTTGAGGCTCACTGGCAGCAACCACTCATCGGTCTGTTGTTTGTCCCCCAAACACATGAGTTTTAAAACCGCCTGCTGACGTTTACCCCTGGCTGTGCTGAAGTTGGTGGTGAAGTTCTTTCGCTGACCGGATGTGGAGGTGGTAGAAGAGGAGGAGGATGCGGAGTAGGAGGAGGCAACAGGAGGCAAAGAATAATGCCCTGCGATCCTCGGTGGTGGAAGGACATGCGCCAAACCGCTATCCGCCTCGGGCCGCCACTACATTTACCCAGTGTGCAGTTAGGGAGATATAGCGGCCCTGGCCGTGCTTACTGGTCCATGTATCTGTGGTTATGTGGACCTTGCCACAGATGGCGTTGCGCAGCGCACACTTGATTTTATCCTCCACTTGGTTGTGCAGGGAAGGGACGGCTCGCCTGGAAAAGTAGTGGCGGCTGGGAACAACATACTGTGGGACAGCCATGGCCATCAGCTGTTTGAAGCTGTCTGTGTCCACCAGCCTGAATGACAGCATTTCAAAGGCCAGTAGTTTAGAAATGCTGGCATTCAGGCCCAGGGCTCGAGGGTGGCTAGGTGGGAATTTACGCTTTCTCTCCAAGGTTTGTGAGATGGAGAGCTGAACGCTGCCGTGTGACATGGTGGAGATGCTTGGTGACGCAGGTGGTGGTGTCGGTGGCACATCCTCTGTTTGGTGGGCGGCAGGTGGCAACATTCCTCCCGAGGCGGAGGAAGAGGCCGAGGCAGCAGCAGAAGAGGGAGCAGGGGGAGCCTGAGTGAGTTCCTTGTTTTTAAGGTGTTTACTCCACTGCAGTTCATGCTTTGCATGTAGATGCCTGGTCATGCAGGTTGTGCTAAGGTTCAGAACGTTAATGCCTCGCTTCAGGCTCTGATGGCACAGCGTGCAAACCACTCGGGTCTTGTCGTCAGCACATTGTTTGAAGAAGTGCCATGCCAGGGAACTCCTTGAAGCTGCCTTTGGGGTGCTGGGTCCCTGGTGGCGGTGGCCAGTAGCAGGCGAACTCTCTTGGCGGCGGCTGTTCTGCTTTTGCCCCCTGCTCCCTCTTTTGCTACGCTGTTGGCTCGGTCTCACCACTGCCTCTTCCTCTGAACTATGAAAGTCAGTGGCACGACCTTCATTCCATGTGGGGTCTATGACCTCATCGTCCTCTGCATCGTCTTCCACCCAGTCTTCCTCCCTGACCTCCTGTTCAGTCTGCACACTGCAGAAAGACGCAGCAGTTGGCACCTGTGTTTCGTCATCATCAGAGACGTGCTGACTCTGATGAGGTGGTATTCCCATGTCCTCATCATCAGGAAACATAAGTGGTTGTGCGTCAGTGCATTCTATGTCTTCCACCGCTGGGGAAGGGCTAGGTGGATGCCCTTGGGAAACCCTGCCAGCAGAGTCTTCAAACAGCATAAGAGACTGCTGCATAACTTGAGGCTCAGACAGTTTCCCTGATATGCATGGGGGTGATGTGACAGACTGATGGGCTTGGTTTTCAGGCGCCATCTGTGCGCTTTCTGCAGAAGACTGGGTGGGAGATAATGTTGTGAACGTGCTGGATCCACTGTCGGCCACCCAATCGACTAATGCCTGTACCTGCTCAGGCCTTACCATCCTTAGAACGGCATTGGGCCCCACCAAATATCGCTGTAAATTCTGGCGGGTACTGGGACCTGAGGTAGTTGGTTCACTACTTTGTGTGGCTGTGGCAGATTTACAGGATTATGCTTTCAGCAATTGTAATTTAACACTTTGTGTAATATACCCTTTTACGGAAAGAAATATACTTGGAGATGCACGCTGAGTGTAATATACCGTATTTTTCGCTTTATAAGACGCACTTTTTTCCCCCAAAAGTGGGGGGAAAATGGCCGTGCGTCTTATAAAACGAATGTTGCACTGAAACTAATGTATCGCCGGCCACTATGCTGCGCAGCGCAACCGGCGATACATTAGTTACAGTGCGGGAGGGAGGAGGGGCTGGGGGCCGGCATTTACTATACTAATGGCAGCGGGGCCCGGTGCAGTTACTGTGCCCTATTGCACCGGGCCCCGCTCACTGTATTAACTAAAAGTAGCCAGTATAACCGGTACATATACCGGTAATATTCTTAAACTTACAAAGGGCATGCAGGAGGCGGCGGCAGAGGTAGTGATGGCGGCGGGAGAGGAAGGAGGTCTGGGCAGAGCAGGGTGGCGGCACTTACAAGCGCCACCACGTCACATTGCCACGGCCGCACGCCTGCTTTATGAATGAAGCAGGCGGCGCGGGCACGTGACGTAGTGAGTGACGCTGTAAGTGCCCGCCCGCCTGCCCGGCCTCCTGCCTCTGCCGCCGCCTCCTGCATGCGCTTTGTAAGTTTAAGAATATTATAGGTATCCTGGCTACTTTCAGTTAATACAGTGAGCGGGGCCCGGTGCAATAGGGCACAGTAACTGCACCGCGCCCCGCTGCCATTACAGAATAATAGTAAATGCTGGCCCCCGCCATTTAATAGGGACACTGTTATGGGCGAGAACTGTGGATGACACATAGCATAAGATGCTATGTGTCATCCACAAATCCCCCCCTAGCAGTGTCATGCCATCCACAGATGCCCCCATAAGTGCCATCCACAGTCCCCCATCACAGTGCCATCCACAGTCCCCCATAACAGTGCCATCCACAGATCCCCCATAACAGTGCCATCCACAGATTCCCCATAACAGTGCCATCCACAGATCCCCATAACAGTGTCACCCACAGTCCCCCATAACAGTGTCACCCACAGATCCCCCATAACAGTGTCACCCACAGATCCCCATAACAGTGCCATCCACAGATCCCCCATAACAGGACCATCCACAGATCCCCCCCATAACAGTGCCATCCACAGTCCCCCATAACAGGACCATCCACAGATCCCCCCATTAACAGTGCCATCCACAGTCCCCCATAACAGTGCCATCCACAGACCATCATTAGGTCAAAACCCACCAAAAGCACACCTTTTGGTTCAAAATCTTTTTTTTTCTTATTTTCCTACTCAAAAACCTAGGTGTGTCTTATAATCAGGTGCGTCTTATAAAGCGAAAATTACGGTACTCTTTTACGGACAGATTTACACTTGGCCTGCAACAGCTGGAACACCAGATTCAGGGTATTGCTATATTGGCAATTGAATTTCACCCCAGAACAAAATCTATCCTTTGACGGATACTATTAAACTTGTTCAGTCACAGCTGGAACACCAGATTTACTGTATTTATATTTTTGGAACTGTATTTCACCCCAGAACAAAATCTATCCTTTGACGGACACTAGGGAAATTATCCAGTCACAGCTGGAACACCAGATTCAGGGAATTGCTATTTTTGCAATTGAATTTCACCCCAGAAAATAATATATCCTTTGACGGACACTATGAAAATTATCCAGTCACAGCTGGAACACCAGATTCAGGGTATTGCTATTTTGGCAATTGAATTTCACCCCAGAAAATAATATATCCTTTGACGGACACTATGAAAATTGTCCAGTCACAGCTGGAACACCAGATTCAGGGTATTGCTATTTTGGCAATTGAATTTCACCCCAGAAAATAATATATCCTTTGACGGACACTAGGGAAATTGTCCAGTCACAGCTGGAACACCAGATTCAGGGTATTGCTTTTTGGCAATTAAATTTCACCCCAGAAAAAAATATATATTCTTTGCCAGACAGCAGACAGTATTACACTTGGCTAGCCACAGCTGGAACACCAGATTCAGGGGATTGCTATTTTTGGAAGTGAATTTCAGTTTCACCCCTCAATAAAATATAGAAAAATCTTTCCTGAGTTTCTAGGGGTGACAATTAGAGATGAGCGAACTGTTCTTGCAAAGTTCTGGTCCGTACCGGATTTTGGGGTGTCCGTGACACGGACCGAACTTTTTTTAAAAGTCCGTGGTTCGAGTTCGTAGTTCGCCATTTTAATGGCGCGCTTTGAATTGCTGCAGAGCAGCCAATCAACTTTCCTCATACTCCTTTGACCCAAGAGGCGGTCACAGCCCTGCCTACAAGCAGGGCTGTGATTGGCCAAGCGCAGCATGTGACCCAGCTGCTATTTAAGCTGGAGTCACGTCACGACGTGCGCACTCTGCTCTGGATCAGCATAGGGATAGGATGCAGCTGCTCGGTTAGGGCGAGATAGGCAGGGAAAACTGATTGAAGACTTCAACTTAAGTGTTTTATCTACAGCTGTGACTCGTTCACCCACTGCTCCAGGCTTGCTCACTATTTTTTTGGCTGGGCAGACCTTTTTTTCCTGGCACTTTGGCTGTGGTGATCGGCGGCGGCCATTTTGGGACTTGTGGTGCGCCAGCACATGCAGCCACAAAGTCCATCAATCCCCAAATCTATTCGATTTTTTCATACATATCCTCCATCAGGGGTTTGGCTGTGATTATTTAGTCACCCCTAGTGACAAAGCAACGATTTTTTCATCAGTTTTTTACTGGGGAAACTGAAAGTAATTCAGTTCAAATGCCATGAAAGTGGCATTTCAGCTAGGCTAGGATTTTTCCATCAAAAGTGTATATTACTCAAATAGTTAGCATTGAATAGCTAAAACCAGCTATTTCATCCATCTGTTATACCGCCGTGTGAGGGCCTACTCCGCCTCTGTCCGTAAAAGGGTCTATTTCAGTAACTGGCATAATCGCCCTGCTGAAAGCACGCATTTCATACATCCGGTTTATCTCCAGTTAGCCGGCAAAAATTCTTTTTTTCACATAGAGGGTATATTTCACGTTTTTTTATAATTATATACCAAAAACCAGCTATTCCATATACCTGTTTGAACTGCAGGAGCAGGAATAATTTGTTTTTTCATAAAAAGGGTATATTACTCAAATAGTTAACATTTGAATAGCTAAAACCAGCTATTTCATACATCTGTTATACATCCGTGTCAGGGCCTACTCCGCCTCTGTCCGTAAAAGGCTCTATTTCAATAACTGGCATAATCGCCCTGCTGAAAGCACGCATTTCATACATCCGGTTTATCTGTAGTTAGCCGGCAAAAATTCTTTTTTTCACATAGAGGGTATATTTCACTGTTTTTTATAATTATATACCAAAAACCAGCTATTCCATATACCTGGTTGAACTGCAGGAGCAGGAATAATTTGTTTTTTCATAAAAAGGTTATATTACTCAAATAGTTAACATTTGAATAGCTAAAACCAGCTATTTCATACATCTGTTATACATCCGTGTCAGGGCCTACTCCGCCTCTGTCCGTAAAAGGATATATTTCAATAACTGGCATAATCGCCCTGCTGAAAGCACGCATTTCATACATCCGGTTTATCTGTAGTTAGCCGGCAAAAATCCTTTTTTTCACATAGAGGGTATATTTCACTGTTTTTTATAATTATATACCAAAAACCAGCTATTCCATATACCTGGTTGAACTGCAGGAGCAGGAATAATTTGTTTTTTCATAAAAAGGGTATATTACTCAAATAGTTAACATTTGAATAGCTAAAACCAGCTATTTCATACATCTGTTATACATCCGTGTCAGGGCCTACTCCGCCTCTGTCCGTAAAAGGCTCTATTTCAATAACTGGCATAATCGCCCTGCTGAAAGCACGCATTTCATACATCCGGTTTATCTGTAGTTAGCCGGCAAAAATCCTTTTTTTCACATAGAGGGTATATTTCACTGTTTTTTATAATTATATACCAAAAACCAGCTATTCCATATACCTGTTTGAACTGCAGGAGCAGGAATAATTTGTTTTTTCATAAAAAGGGTATATTACTCAAATAGTTAACATTTGAATAGCTAAAACCAGCTATTTCATACATCTGTTATACATCCGTGTCAGGGCCTACTCCGCCTCTGTCCGTAAAAGGATATATTTCACTATCTGGCATAATCGCCCTGCTGAAAGCACGCATTTCATACATCCGGTTTATCTGTAGTTAGCCGGCAAAAATCCTTTTTTTCACATAGAGGGTATATTTCACTGTTTTTTATAATTATATACCAAAAACCTGCTATTCCATATACCTGTTTGAACTGCAGGAGCAGGAATAATTTGTTTTTTCATAAAAAGGGTATATTACTCAAATAGTTAACATTTGAATAGCTAAAACCAGCTATTTCATACATCTGTTATACATCCGTGTCAGGGCCTACTCCGCCTCTGTCCGTAAAAGGCTCTATTTCAATAACTGGCATAATCGCCCTGCTGAAAGCACGCATTTCATACATCCGGTTTATCTGTAGTTAGCCGGCAAAAATCCTTTTTTTCACATAGAGGGTATATTTCACTGTTTTTTATAATTATATACCAAAAACCAGCTATTCCATATACCTGTTTGAACTGCAGGAGCAGGAATAATTTGTTTTTTCATAAAAAGGGTATATTACTCAAATAGTTAACATTTGAATAGCTAAAACCAGCTATTTCATACATCTGTTATACATCCGTGTGAGGGCCTACTCCGCCTCTGTCCGTAAAAGGCTCTATTTCACTATCTGGCATAATCGCCCTGCTGAAAGCACGCATTTCATACATCCGGTTTATCTCCAGTTAGCCGCAAAAAATTGTTTTTTCCCCAAAAAGTGTGTATTTCACTGTTTTTTAGAATTATATACCAAAAACCAGCTATTCCATATACCTGTTTGAACTGCAGGAGCAGGAATAATTTGTTTTTTCATAAAAAGGGTATATTACTCAAATAGTTAACATTGAATAGCTAAAACCAGCTATTTCATACATATACATATTTATACTTATTGTGCCAAATATACTTTTTATTAGTGTGCTGGTTGGTGAATCGCAACAATGAGGAAACAATCTAGTAGGGGACGTGGACGCGGCCGTGGTGGTGTCAGTAGACCCTTTGGTGCAGGGAGAGGACGTGGCCGTTCGGCCACCGCCACAGAAAGTAGTGAACCAACTACCTCAGGTCCCGGTAGCCGCCAGAATTTAAATCGATATTTGGTGGGGCCCAATGCCGTTTTGAGGATGGTAAGGCCCGAGCAGGTACAGGCATTAGTCGATTGGGTGGCCGACAGTGCATCCAGCACGTTCACAACATTATCTCACACCCAGTCTTCAGCAGAAAGCGCCCGAAAACCAAGCCCATCAGTCTGTCAGATCACCCCCATGCATATCAGGGAAACAGCCTGAGCCAGAAGTTATGCAGCAGTCTCTGATACTGTTTGAAGACTCTGCTGGCAGGGTTTCCCAAGGGCATCCACCTAGCCCTTCCGCAGCGGTGGAAGACATACCATGCACTGACGCACAACCACTTATGTTTCCAGATGATGAGGACATGGGAATACCACCTCAGCAGAGTCATCCAGTATCTGATGATGACGAAACGCAGGTGCCTACTGTGGCGTCTTACTGCAGTGTGCAGGCTGAACAGGAGGAGGTCAGGGAGGAAGACTGGGTGGAAGACGATGCAGAGGACGATGAGGTCCTAGACCCCACATGGACTGAAGGTCGTGCCGCTGACTTGGATAGTTCACAGGAAGAGGCAGTGGTGAGACCGAGACAACAGCGAAGCCAAAGAGAGAGCAGGGGGCAAAAGCAGACCAGCTGCCGCCCCGAGAGTTCGCCTGCTACTGGCCAGCGCCAACAGAGACTCAGCACCCCAAAGGCAACTTCAAGGAGTTCCCTGGCATGGCACTTCTTCAAACAATGTGCTGACGACAAGGCCCGAGTGATTTGCACGCTGTGCCATCAGAGCCTGAGGCGGGGCGTTAACGTTCTGAACCTCAGCACAACTTGCATGACCAGGCATCTACATGCAAAGCATGAACTGCAGTGGAGTAAACACCTTAAAAACAAGGAACTCAATCAGGCTCCCCCTGCCCACTCTACTGCTGCTGCCTCGGCCACTGCCTCCGCCACGGGAGGAATGTTGCCACCTGCCGACCACCACACAGAGGATGTGCCACCGACACCACCACCACCACCAACTGCGTCACCAAGCATCTCCACCCTGTCACCCATCAGCAGCGTTCAGCTCTCCATCTCACAAACCTTTGAGAGAAAGCGTAAATTCTCACCAAGCCACCCTCGAGCCCTGGGCCTGAATGCCAGCATTTCTAAACTACTGGCCTTTGAAATGCTGTCATTCAGGCTGGTGGACACAGACGGCTTCAAACAGCTGATGGCCATGGCTGTCCCACAGTATGTTGTTCCCAGCCGCCACTACTTCTCCAAGACAGCCGTGCCTTCCCTGCACAAGCAAGTATCTGATCAAATCAAGTGTGCACTGCGCAACGCCATTTGTGGCAAGGTCCACCTAACCACAGATACGTGGACCAGTAAGCACGGCCAGGGACGCTATATCTCCCTAACTGCACACTGGGTAAATGTAGTGGCGGCTGGGCCCCAGGCGGAGAGTTCCTTTGCGCACGTCCTTCCTCCGCCAAGGATCGCAGGGCATCATTCTTTGCCTCCTGTAGCCTCCTCCTCCTACTTGGCCTCCTCCTCCACTGCTTCCACCAGCTCATCCAGTCAGCCACACACTGTCACCACCAACTTCAGCACAGCCCGGGGGAAACGTCAGCAGGCCATTCTGAAACTCTTATGTTTGGGGACAGGCCCCACACCGCGCAGGAGTTGTGGCGGGGTATTGAGCAACAGACCGACGAGTGGTTGCTGCCGGTGGGCCTCAAGCCCGGCCTGGTGGTGTGCGATAATGGGCGAAATCTCGTCGCAGCTCTGGGACTAGCCGGTTTGACGCACATCCCTTGCCTGGCGCATGTGCTGAATTTGGTGGTGCAGAAGTTCCTCCACAACTACCCAGACATGTCAGAGCTGCTGCATAAAGTGCGGGCCGTCTGTGCGCGCTTCCGGCGTTCACATCCTGCCGCTGCTCGCCTGTCTGCTCTACAGCGGAACTTCGCCCTTCCCGCTCACCGACTAATATGTGACGTGCCCACCCGTTGGAACTCCACCTTGCACATGCTGGAGAGACTGTGCGAGCAGCAGCAGGCCATAGTGGAGTTTCAGCTGCAGCACGCACGGGTCAGTCGCACTGCCGAACAGCACCACTTTACCACCAGTGATTGGGCCTCCATGCGAGACCTGTGTGCCCTGTTGCGCTGTTTCGAGTACTCCACCAACATGGCCAGTGGCGATGACAGCGTTATCAGTCTTACAATACCACTTTTATGTCTCCTTGAGAAAACGCTTAGGGCTATGATGGAAGAGGAGGTGGCCCGGGAAGAGGAGGAGGAGGAGGAGGGTTCGTTTTTAGCACTGTCAGGCCAGTCTGTTAGAAGTGGCTCAGAGGGAGGTCTTTTCCAACAGCAGAGAGCAGGTACAAATGCGGCCAGCCAGGGCCCACTACCGGAGGACGAGGAGGATGAGGAGGAGGTGGAGGAGGATGAGGAGGAAGCAGGTTCACAGCGTGGTGTCACCCAACACAGCTCAGGCACCTCACTGGTGCGTGGCTGGGGGGATATAGAGGACGATGGCGATACGCCCCCCACAGAGGACAGCTTGTCCTTAACTCTGGGGAGCCTGGCACACATGAGCGACTACATGCTGCAGTGCCTGCGCAACGACAGCAGAGTTGCCCACATTTTAACGTGTGCAGACTACTGGGTGGCCACCCTGCTTGATCCCGGTACAAAGACAATGTGCCTACTTTACTTCCTGCACTGGAGCGTGATAGGAAGATGCGCGAGTACAAGCGCACGCTGGTAGACGCGCTCCTGAGAGCATTCCCAAATGTCACAGGGGAACAGGTGGAAGGCCAAGGCAGAGGAGGCGCTAGGGGTCGCCAACGCAGCTTTGTCACGGCCAGCTCCTCTGAGGGCAGGGTTAGCATGGCAGAAATGTGGCAAAGTTTTGTCTCCACGCCACAGATAAATGCACCACCTGATACGGAACGTGTTAGCAGGAGGCAACATTTCACTAACATGGTTGAACAGTACGTCTGCACATCCCTCCACGTACTGACGGATGGTTCGGCCCCATTCAACTTCTGGGTTTCAAAATTGTCCACGTGGCCCGAGTTAGCATGTTATGCCTTGGAGGTACTGTCCTGCCCGGCGGCCAGCGTTTTATCTGAACGTGTATTCAGCACGGCAGGGGGCGTCATTACTGACAAACGCAGTCGCCTGTCAACAGCCAACGTGGACAAGCTGACGTTCATAAAAATGAACCAGGCATGGATCCCACAGGACCTGGCCCTCCCTTGTGCAGAGTAGTCCTTAATAACTGCCTTCCCCTAAACCATGTTGTCTTGTACTCCGTGCCACTTCTTTATCGAATAATTATTTTTTTTAAATTAACCATGATCTTGGGGTGCAACCCAAAGTTGAATGAACCTCTCCTCTGTCTGCTGGCCGGGGCCTAAATAGATGAAAGTGGCCTGTTAAACTGGTGGGTGAAATGAAGCCGTAACCTCTGCCATGCGACCTCTCTCCTCTGTCTGGGTGCAGGGGTCAAAGTAACTATATGTGGCCTTCTCCTGTGGTGGGTCATATGATGCAATGATTCTCTGCTGTGGGACCTCTCTCCTCCGTCTGGGTGCAGGGGTCAAAGTAACCAAATGTGTCCTTCTCCTGTGGTGGGTGATATGATGCCTGATTCTCTGCTGTTGGACCTCTCTCCTCCGTCTGGGTGCAGGGGTCAAAGTAACCAAATGTGTCCTTCTCCTGTGGTGGGTGATATGATGCCTGATTCTCTGCTGTGGGACCTCTCTCCTCCGTCTGGGTGCAGGGGTCAAAGTAACCAAATGTGTCCTTCTCTTGTGGTGGATGATATGATGCAATGATTCTCTGCTGTGGGACCTCTCTCCTCCGTCTGGGTGCAGGGGTCAAAGTAACCAAATGTGTCCTTCTCTTGTGGTGGATGATATGATGCAATGATTCTCTGCTGTGGGACCTCTCTCCTCCGTCTGGGTGCAGGGGTCAAAGTAACCAAATGTGGCCTTCTCTTGTGGTGGGTGATATGATGCAATGATTCTCTGCTGTGGGACCTCTCTCCTCCGTCTGGGTGCAGGGGTCAAAGTAACCAAATGTGGCCTTCTCCTGTGGTGGGTGATATGATGCCTGATTCTCTGCTGTGGGACCTCTCTCCTCCGTCTGGGTGCAGGGGTCAAAGTAACCAAATGTGGCCTTCTCCTGTGGTGGGTGATATGATGCAATGATTCTCTGCTGTGGGACCTCTCTCCTCCGTCTGGGTGCAGGGGTCAAAGTAACTAAAAGTGGCCTTCTCTTGTGGTGGGTGATATAAATGTAATGCTTGTGCCATCTGACATGTGTGATCTGTCTGGGTGCTAAGGCCTAAGTCAAGGAAAGTGGCCTTCTCCTGTGGTGGGTGATATGATGCCTGATTCTCTGCTGTGGGACCTCTCTCCTCCGTCTGGGTGCAGGGGTCAAAGTAACCAAATGTGTCCTTCTCCTGTGGTGGGTGATATGATGCCTGATTCTCTGCTGTGGGACCTCTCTCCTCCGTCTGGGTGCAGGGGTCAAAGTAACCAAATGTGGCCTTCTCCTGTGGTGGGTGATATGATGCCTGATTCTCTGCTGTGGGACCTCTCTCCTCCGTCTGGGTGCAGGGGTCAAAGTAACCAAATGTGTCCTTCTCCTGTGGTGGGTGATATGATGCCTGATTCTCTGCTGTGGGACCTCTCTCCTCCGTCTGGGTGCAGGGGTCAAAGTAACTATATGTGGCCTTCTCCTGTGCTGGGTGATAGAAAGCTAATGCTTGTGCCATCTGACATGTGTGAATTGTCTGGGTGCTAAGGCCGAAGTCAAGGCAAGTGGCCTTCCCCTCTGCTGGTTGATCTAAAATTTTATGCTGCGGGCCTGAATCAGCGACTTTGGCCTGCGGCATCGCTGGGTGGAATCAATGGGGTCTTGGTGTGATTTTTACTGGACTTCTCCTGTGCTGGGTGATAGAAAGCTAATGCTTGTGCCATCTGACATGTGTGATCTGTCTGGGTGCTAAGGCCGAAGTCAAGGAATGTGGCCTTCTCCTTGGTGGGTGATATGATGCCTGATTCTCTGCTGTGGGACCTCTCTCCTCCGTCTGGGTGCAGGGGTCAAAGTAACCAAATGTGTCCTTCTCCTGTGGTGGGTGATATGATGCCTGATTCTCTGCTGTGGGACCTCTCTCCTCCGTCTGGGTGCAGGGGTCAAAGTAACCAAATGTGTCCTTCTCTTGTGGTGGATGATATGATGCAATGATTCTCTGCTGTGGGACCTCTCTCCTCCGTCTGGGTGCAGGGGTCAAAGTAACTATATGTGGCCTTCTCCTGTGCTGGGTGATAGAAAGCTAATGCTTGTGCCATCTGACATGTGTGAATTGTCTGGGTGCTAAGGCCGAAGTCAAGGCAAGTGGCCTTCCCCTCTGCTGGTTGATCTAAAATTTTATGCTGCGGGCCTGAATCAGCGACTTTGGCCTGCGGCATCGCTGGGTGGAATCAATGGGGTCTTGGTGTGATTTTTACTGGCCTTCTCCTGTGCTGGGTGATAGAAAGCTAATGCTTGTGCCATCTGACATGTGTGATCTGTCTGGTTGCTAAGGCCGAAGTCAAGGAAAGTGGCCTTCCCCTCTGCTGGGTGATATAAAATTTTATGCTGCGGGCCTGAATCAGCGACTTTGGCCTGCGGCATCGCTGGGTGGAATCAATGGGGTCTTGGTGTGATTTTTACTGGCCTTCTCCTGTGCTGGGTGATAGGAAGCTAATGTTTGTGCCATCTGACATGTCTGCTCTGTCTGGTTGCTAAGGCCTAAGTCAAGGAAAGTGGCCTTCTCCTGTGGTGGGTGATATGATGCAATGATTCTCTGGTGTGGGACCTCTCTCCTCCGTCTAGGTGCAGGGGTCAAAGTAACCAAATGCGGCTTTCTCCTGTGGTGGGTGATATGATGCAATGATTCTCTGCTGTGGGACCTCTCTCCTCTGTCTGGGTGCAGGGGTCAAAGTAACCAAATGTGGCCCTCTCCTGTGGCGGGTGATATAAATGTAATGCTTGTGCTATCTGACATGTCTCCTCTGTCTGGGTGCTGGGACCTGAATTACTCAAAGTTTTCTTCTCCTGTGGTGGGTGATATGATGCTTGATTCTCTGCTGTGGGACCACTCTCCTTTGTCTGGGTGCTGGGGTCGAAATAATAGTAAGTGACCTTCTCCATTGGTGGGTGACTTGAAGCCTGATTCTCTGCTATGGGACCTCACTCCAATCAATATTGGTTAATTTTTATTTATTTTATGTTAACTCATTATTTCCCTATCTACATTTGTTTGCAGGGGATTTACCTACATTTTGCTGCCTTTTGCAGCCCTCTAGCCCTTTCCGGGTGTCTTTTACAGCCTTTTTAGTGCCCAAAAGTTCGGGTCCCCATTGACTTCTATGGGGTTCGGGTTCGGAAAAAAGTTCGGATGAGGGGAGATGAAGGATCCAGAACCTGGTAATTTGTGATGTTCGTCAACATCTCAACCCGAACTTCAAGGTGTTCGCCATCTCAGTCATAAAATTAGAGCGGATTACCTAGGGCGCAAGCCGGATTACTCAAACCAATTGTAGGCATGCCGACAGTATACAGAGTCTCGGAGAGAGTCGCCATCGCTACCTGTTTTTTTTTTCGCCAATGTTACCTTCCGGTAGTGACGCAGACACCGCCTCGACCCAGCCGGTTAGGTGGGACGGCGCAGGCGCAGTATTCCGGCCTGCGCCTGCGCCGTCCCACCCCCCGGCAGACCAATCCGGAGCGAGATGTGAGCCAAGCCCCCCACGTCACTACCGGAAGTGACGTGGGGCGGAAAGGGAAAAAGCTGTACTTACGGCCTCGCCTCGCCGTGCGGTGGCAGGCGGTAAGTGTGCCAAACTGAACTTGCGAATGCCAGTGGGCGGCATACAAGGTTCGGGTTTGGGTAATCGCACTACTTGCGACATCTCAGAACCCTCTAGTTAGATTTGGGCAATCGGCGCTGTTGCGTTACACGAGCCAGCTTCGAACAGTTCGGCTTCGGTTATCTCTATGGACAGTTCGGGATCAGAGTTCGATCCAGACCCCTCATTTTCTCGAAGTTCGGAACCAACCTGTCGAACCCGAACTTCAAGGTGTTCGCTCATCTCTACATTCATCCTTTGGCAGGGATGGCAGGATTTTTGGCGGGAGGAGTCAATGTTACAGGTTGGGACAGCGAGGCCAAATTGTTTTTTTCTGGAGGTTCAAGCTATCAACGAGTGAGTGGATCAGCAGCCTACCGTTCGTCCAATGCGAAAATCTCTCACTGGCACCTATAAGGATCATATTAGGGGCTGGTGGGAGATTCAGTCCCTGGAAAATTACCTCAAGCTCCGCATAGTCCCGCGGGGCATGAGGATTCCAGTTCTTCCAGTTGCACGTATTAGATCGCCTGAGTTTCTGGCAAGGTGGGAGAAAGAGTCCATTGACTCCTCATTGCGGCTTATGACACTGCTGCTTGAGGAGGAAAGGAAAGTGTTTGCGTCCAATACTTCTATTCTCAATGAACAGATTGAAGCGGTGAGGAAATTCTCAAATAATCCTGACTATCAGAGAAAAGAACTAGCACTTCAGCAAAACATTGAGAGATTTACAGCACAATTGAAGGGGCGCAAACACTTTCAATTTGTCAGAGACACGGGCGACTTTCGTGAAGGACGCATCTTTGACTATAGTGTCCAACAGAATAGGGTGTTGGAAGCTGAGACCGAACCCTCTTCCTCGGAGTGTGAATCTGAGAAGGAGGGGGAGAAGCAGCCAGTCCTGCACCTTGCCACGTCTCGCCCTAGTCGTGGGAGAACTCGGGGTAGGGGTGGTCGCTCTAGGGGTGGTCAATCTCGTGCCAGTTTTTTAGGCAGAGGTCCCCCAGTGGTGGACTATCTGCTGCGGGAAAGAAAGTGACTAGCTACTCAGTGATGCCATAGCACCAGCCACAGACTCTATACATGCGCATAATTAATTTGTCCAGCAGACCACTAACTCATTATGAGGTCTCGGTCCTGAGCAGGGGGTTGTCCTTTGTGCCCACCAACAAATTTTCTGTTTGTGCGCAAATTAAAATGGCGGAAGTTTTTTGCCACGCACGACAGAAGACAATGTCAGGAGCTGGGCATCAATGAGACTGATCTGTCTGATGTGAAGCTACTGGCTGGTCTCTTGGAGGAGGGCAGTAGGGGTTTGGGTGAGGGTCCCTTCACCACCCTAAAACCCCCCTCCACTAAGAACCCACCGGTGGGCAATCACACCCCAATTGACATTTTCCTCAAAGTAGTTGTGGACCGGCTTACCAACATGCCTGGGGAAAGGTCTGTACGTAAACGGACACCCATCTATATTGGCTGAGTGAGGCATTGAAGGCATTGGAGGGGGTACGACACCTAATGGCAGTGATTGCCCTCGGATAAGATGTGGTGGGAATGTAGAACTGGGTATAACAGGGATCTGTATCTGGATATGTGCCAGAGGATCCTTGATGATGGAGCATGTTACCAGCTTCTATCTGAGAATCCCACCTTGTCTGATCGCAGGGATCTGGGTCATATCCTCACGGAAGCCCTGAGGGACAAACTCATCAGCAAATCTGAGTTTGAGTTCCTGCTGCCTCCTCACCCTCAGATGGCGTGTTTTTATGGGCTCCCAAAGATCCACAAGGGGCTTGAGCCCCTGAAGGGGAGACCCATTGTTTCTGGGACGGACAGTCTCACTCATCCCATTAGCACCTATGTCGATCATGTCCTACGCCCCTTTGTTACCTCCCTCCTGGCCCCATAAAGTAGACTCATGGGCTCAGCGGCGGAGATTCAATACAGTAAGATCGATGGCCTCCAGGTGGAGAAGGATGTGATGCTGGCCAGCCTTGATGTCGAGGCCCTCTATAATTCCATACCTCATGAGAAGGGCTGTGAGGTGATAGCATCATTTTTGAAGGAAAGAAGTGTGCATCTGGAAAAACACAATGTCTTTGTGATGGATTTGGTGCGGTTCGTACTTGAGCACAACTCCTTCATTTTTAATCATAAGATCTACCACCAGGTAAGAGGTGTGGCGATGGGGAGCCCGTGTGCCCCCACGTATGCCAACCTCTACCTGGGTGGTTGGGAAAGGGAAGTTGTGCTCACGGAACAAATGGGTCAATACACGTCGTCGATTATTCTCTGGCTGAGATTTATCGACGACGTGTTGATCTTTTGGAATGGCACGCATGATCTGTTCTCTCAGTTTGTGGAGGATTTGAACCACAATCAGTGGGGTCTATTCTTCACATTTGAAATCCACCCCACAACCATCGCTTTCTTGGACCTTACCATTTCTAAGGGAGAAAATGATGAGATTGTAACCAGCTTGTTTCGAAAAAAGGTGTCGTTTCAGCTAGGCAATTATAACAGTTACTGAAATATACCCTTTTATGGACAGAAATGCAGGTAGAGCCCGCAAATGGCGGTATAACAGATGTATGAAATAGCTGCGTTTTAACTATTCAATGTTAACTATTTGAGTAATATACCCTTTTTATGAAAAAACAAATGATTCCTGCTACTAGAGTTCAACCAGGTGTATGAAATAGCAGGTTTTTGCTATATAATTTTACAAAATAGTGAAATATACCCTTTTTGGGAAAAAAACTATTTTATCCGGCTTACTGCGGGTAAAACGGATGTATGAAAGGTGTCGTTTCAGCTAGGCAATTATAACAGTTACTGAAATATACCCTTTTATGGACAGATGCGGAGTAGGCCCGCAAACGGCGGTATAACAGATGTATGAAATAGCTGGTTTTAGCTATTCAATGTTAACTATTGGAGTAATATACCCTTTTTATGAAAAAAACAAATTATTCGTGCTCTAGCAGTTCAACCAGGTGTATGGAATAGCAGGTTTTTGCTATATAATTTTACAAAATAGTGAAATATACCCTTTTTGGGAAAAAAACAATTTTATCCGGCTTACTGCGGGTAAAACGGATGTATGAAAGGTGTCGTTTCACCCAGGCTATTATAACAGTTACTGAAATATATCCTTTTACGGACAGATGCGGAGTAGGCCCTCAAACGGCGGTATAACAGATGTATGAAATAGCTGGTTTTAGCTATTCAATGTTAACTATTGGAGTAATATACCCTTTTATAAAAAAAAAAACTAATTATTCGTGCTCTAGCAGTTCAACCAGGTGTATGGAATAGCAGGTTTTTGCTATATAATTTTACAAAAATAGTGAAATACACTCCTTTGGGAAAAAATACAATTTTATCCGGCTTACTGTGGGTAAAACGGATGTGTGAAAGGTGTCGTTTTAGCTAGGCAATTATAACAAAGCTACTGAAATATACCCTTTTACGGACAGATGAAGAGTAGGCCCGAAAAAAGCGGTATAACAGATGTATGAAATAGCTGGTTTTAGCTATTCAATGTTAACTATTGGAGTAATATACCCTTTTTATGAAAAAAACAAATTATTCGTGCTCTAGCAGTTCAACCAGGTGTATGGAATAGCAGGTTTTTGCTATATAATTATCCGGCTTACTGCGGGTAAAACGGATGTATGAAAGGTGTCGTTTCAGCAAGGCTATTATGACAGTTACTGAAATATATCCTTTTACGGACAGATGCGGAGTAGGCCCTCAAATAGCGGTATAACAGATGTATGAAATAGCTGGTTTTAGCTATTCAATGTTAACTATTTGAGTAATATAATTTTTCTTATGAAAAATCCTACTTCAAGCTGACATACCACTTTCTTTATGGCATTTTGAACTGGAATTACTTTCAGTTTACCCAGTAAAAAAACATATGAAAAATCTTTGCTGTGTCACTGCGAAGGGAATTTGACTAGATAATCACAGCCAAACCTCTGATGGAGGATATATATGAAAAAATCGAATAGATTAGAGGGATTGATGGACTTTGTGGGCTGTACGCAAAGGCACCACTTTGACAAAGTCCCAAAATGGTCTTATACCACGATCACCAGACACAAAGTGCCAGGAAAAAAAGGTCTGCCCAGCAAAAAAAATTGTGAGCAAGCCTGGAGCAGTGGGTGAACGAGTCACAGCTGTAGATAAAACACTTCAGTTGAAGTCAATAATCAGTTTTCCCTGCCTATCTCGCCCTAACCGAGCAGCTGCATCCTATCCCTATGCTGATTCAGAGCGGAGTGCGCACGTCGCGACGTGACTCCAGCTTAAATAGCGGCTGGGTCACATGCTGCGCTTGGCCAATCACAGCCCTGCTTGTAGGCAGGGCTGTGACCGCCTCTTGGGTCAAAGGAGTATGAGGCAAGCTACGATTGGCTGCTCTGCAGCAATTTAAGCCGTTTTGCCATAAAATGACGGTAACTACGAACTTCCGAGACCACGGACTTTTTAAAAAAGTTCGGAGTTCGGTCCGTGTCACGGACACCCCAAAATTCGGTACGGACCAGAACTTTGCAAGAACAGTTCGCTCATCTCTACAAATAATGTATTCAATAGTCCTTACTTTATGTCTCATTTTATTATTTTCTTTTATTCATTTACCTTACTTTTTGCTATTTTTTTTTTTTTCTTTTGCCTGGACCTACACACCATGACCTGTGTTTTTCCCAGTTTTCTTCAGTATTCAGGATCCAGCTTAGTAAAAGTTATCTATTACTAGTTGCATCTATTAAAAAGGGAATCATGTCACCTGCAAAACCTCCCTATCCAGCTGTTTGCATAGACACATAGCTGTGGTTCATCTGATTAAAAGTCTGTTTTTCTTTTGTTGATCCGAGGCTTCGTTCCCAAGTTATGATACTTTTTCTTAATATGCAAATTAGGAATTTGGTGCAATGAGAATATCAACTGTGTTTATTGTTGCACCCAAGCTCCACTTATTGCTCCAAGCTGTTGTAATTGACAAAGCCAGGCGGTGGCAAAACCAGTGAGGGTACAGCTGGTTACAGAAAGGTGATGCCCTCATTGCACCAAAGGCCTAATTTGCATATTAAGAAAAAGTATCATAACTCAGGAATGGAGCCTCAGATCAACAAAAGAAAAACAGCTTTTTAACCAGATGAACCACAGCTATGTGTCTATGCAAACAGTTGGATAGGGAGGTCGCTGGTGACAGATTCCCTTTAACAATGTTTGAAAGCTATGATGTCATCAGCCAGCATGGATATTCATGGCAGCATGGGTTTTCATGCAGGAATAAATCTTTCTTAAAGGGATTACACCATGACAGATGTAAAATATGAAAATGGGACAATAAATGGTAGATGATAATCTCTAACAAAGCTAAATGTACATGGATCCAGAGATCTCCACATTCACTATTCCAACTGTTCTGCTAAATTTATTTCAGGCCAGCAGCTCAGGGGGTGTGTCCTTTCTGCTGCAGCTCTCTCCCTGTAACTGCCACAGCTTCTAACAGAACATATGGCTGGTGGCAGTTGAAGATTTAAACTGAGCATGTGCGACCACCTCAGTGAGGTGGACAAGAAATAAGGAAAAGAACAAACAGCAGGTGGTGCTATACAGATACATTTTATAGAATTTTTAATTACATGCAATTACAAAAGTATTCAGATCCAGGTGCTGGTTTAAATGCAAAAAACAGCACTCTCTTCAGGAGGATCAGGGTAACACAGTGGCGTGACCAGGGGAGGACGAGGGGACAGACCACCCTGGGTGCCTGCTCTCAGGGGGGTGCCAGAGAAGCAATGAGCGCTTCCATCAATACAGATGGAAGCGCTTATTGCTGGAGCGCTGACTCCCACATACTGCGGCAGGGCACAGGAGCGCATAGTTCAATGATGATGTCATTGCGTGCCTGTGCCTGGATGTAGCAGCACAGAGAACTGTGCGTTCCTTCCTCTGTGAGAAAGCCCCTGGACATAGGTGAGTATTTAGCTTTTAGTTTTCTCTTTTTGTATTTTATATTGCACCATCTTTGAGGACACAAGAGGACATGGGGAGTAAGACAGGAAAGTATTGTAGTGCGATATCAAAAGGTGTCTTGAGCAATAATTATGGGAGGGATTAAGTGGGGGGCAAATTACTATATGGGGCAATGTGGGGGACACTACTGTGTGGGGGACACTACTGTGGGAGACACTACTGACCAGCAGAGTGGGGTCGTGTGAGGGGCAGTGTGGCGGACACTACTGTGTGGGGGGCAGTGTGGCGGACACTACTGTGTGGGGGGCAGTGTGGCGGACACTACTGTGTGGGGGCAGTGTGGGGGACACTACTGTGTGGGGGGCAGTGTGGCGGACACTACTGTGTGTGGGACTGTGTGGGGAACACTACTGTGTGGGGGACACTGCTGTGTGGGGGCAGTGTGGGGAAACACTGTGTTGGGGAAAAAACCAGATGGTCAGTGTGGGGGAAATTACTGTGTGGGGGCAAATTACTATGGGGTGATTACTATGTGGGGGCAGTGTGGGGGAAATTACTATATGGGGCGTGTTGCTATTGGGGAAGCACTGTAGGGGCAATTCTATTATTTTTGGGGACACTATACAGGGAATATTACCTGGAGCACAATATAGGGTGTTATTATTACTGGGGGCACTCTAGGGGACATTATAGCTGCTGTGGACACTATAGGGACATTTGGGGTAATTTATCAAACTGGTGTACAGTAGAACTGGCTTAGTCGCCCATAGCAACCAATCGGATTCCACATTCATTTTTGACAGCTCTTTTGGAAATCCACTTCTCTTTTACACCACTTTGATAAATGACCCCAATTATGTCTATTAGGGTCACTATTTTTCAGCAGTACCTGGGGCATTGGGAGCACCACAGGCACAGTATTGGGAGTGGCAGCAGGATGACATTGTCGGGACACCAGGATGGGGAGGTTGATGGAAAAACTGAGAAATCTAACGTGTCTGTGTTACAAACTCTAGAGATGAAGAATTGCGGCTGAAATAATTTGTCATGGCGGTCTGGGTCTAACGAAGGAAAAGAGGAAAGAGAAGGTCTACATGACAGGGGTAACATGCCACTGAGGTAACATGGTGTGAACCATGCCTTTTCTATGGCACAGTGCTATAGAGCACGATCAACAATTAAACTGGATTACATATATTTATATTGCAGCAGCAGTATATGTTGTTGTCATGTGAAAAGGTTAAAACCTCCATTGGACTAAAAAAGAAAAAGACACTTAGGTCTCCAATAGCCTATAGTTAATGCATTAGATACAGTGCAAGGGGTGTAAAATGGAAATAAACTGTAACTGTCGCTTTCTGAGCATTGCTCATAAACTTTAACTCTTTTACAGCTGTACATTTGAAGATTCTTTATAGACTATGCGTGTGACTTCTGTGCACTCCATTTCTTGTAACACATTCTTATATTTGGAGGATTTAGTTACAAGGTACCACATTTTCAGCTTGCAACTTATTTCATTGGTATCTTACTAAGCTAGTTTTATTTGAAACATATAACTTTTCAAAGAAAGATTTTACCAAATGATCAAAGCAAATAGACAAGAAGAAAAAAAGTTCAAAAGAAAACACATAATCGCAGGATATGATGAAATATTAGGCATGAGGAATCACAATAAAACTGATACAGTATGTGACAAGAATGTAGATACAGCCATATGAACAGAATGAACACATACACTTAAACGCTATTATGATATTGTGACACCATATACGTAGGAATGTTTACAGCCTATGTTTTTTTATTATTGCATTATACTTATTTTGAGCTAAAGATCAACTTTTTTCAATTGGTCATGACGACAAAATCGTTCATAGCTTTCCACAATCGTACAGACAATTAAAGCATACTCAACTCACACGTTGTCTGCCATGTGAGAGCTTTTTGTAAAAAACATAACACCAGCTAAGAATCTTCCAGCTAGGCTGAGTGCATGCCATTGGTTCCTTAAAGGCAGCAGCAACTATACCATCAGAAACTTGTCCAGGTGGGAATAAAACCACTGCGGACATGTATAGTTGTTTCCAGGCCATATTCTATTTTTGGTGGCTAATGATGATGAAGAGGAGGTGGAGTCTGAGCCGGAGATGTGGAAAGGGATAATGATGATGCACTACAGCATGGCTGTCTCAAGGGGACTGAGTGTCACGGATGGAGTACAGTTAGCAGGAACTGATAAATAAACGACAGACTGGCTTGATCCCAAACTAGGAGAATATAGGAGGGCCCTTTAAATCCCTAAGAACTCTCCCTGACTGCTATGCACATGTAAAGGTCCCAGAGGTAGACAAATACATGCCCTCGTACCTAAGACTGAGTGACACCTGAATACCCTATAGTAGTGAGGGGAAACGGCCACCGGCTCCCTGCACAGAATACGGAGGGAGTCAGGGTCACCTAGAATCAAGCCAGCAAGCAAAACACAAATAAAAGTAAAGCACTTATCTCAACACACTACTGCAGCCTCCAGCAGCAAACACCTCATCCAGGAAGTAATATAAACCGCAAAGTGAAGCAGTATGGGAGGGAATATAAAGGAAGATAATTAGTGTAGATCAGTGACAGCTGAGAGAAAGGAGCTGAGCAAAGTGAAACCAAAACAAAGAACGTCATACACAAGACAGGGAAGAACGTCTGACCGACCGTCTCACAGAACCGGCGGTGACACCGAGAGAAGGAGAGAACTCCTGTTGCAGTTGCTGGCTGCCACATTTGCTTGCCCAAGGGATGAGGGGGGAAGCTGCTCATGTGGTTTGTACGTTTGTGTTTGCCTGATCACATCTTTTTTTTACTCTTGCACTCTTTTTTCTTCTCTTGTTGCCTCCTTCTTCTTAGCAGCCCAATCCCTCTTCTAGGTCCTGTCCAGCACACAGTCATCATCAGAGTCCATACCCTCCCTGCTACTTCTACCAGGGTTCTTTGGCCTCCCTCCCCTGCTCTGCATTTGCCCCAACTACCACTGTCGCTGCTCCCAATGCCAATACCAAAGCTACTTGTGCCAATTACCACCAACAACACTGCCATGTCTGGAGTCTCCTCCTCAAGGCAGGACAAACTCTGACTGCTCTCACAAAAGTCATCAACAGGGAGATTTTTTTTCACTATCTACCTTAGGGCATGGTGAGGTTTTCTTGCCACTTCTCAGGAAACTAAAAATAGGAAATATGAAACTAAATATAAAATTTCAATTAAAATGACTTTTAACCCATCAGCAGATAAATCCTTTATTAGGTTCAAGGTAAATTGCAATAAATGATACCATATGTGTTGCCTATAAAGTACACTACCCCCCCCTAAAGTTGGGGGAAATGTCAGTGGATCTTATAGGGTGAACACTAACAAGTCAGGAGGAGCAGGAAGCAGTGAATGCAGCACTCTCTGTGTTTTGTGACCTCATTCTGTGCGACATCGGGTTACAGCAGAGTGCAACAGGAAGAGCACTGGATCTAAGGAGTAGTGATGTCGCGAACATAAAATTTTCGGGGAAGGGGATCCATGGAAAAACTCCCATGGAAAATTACGTAGTTGATGCAGAGTGTGGTAAGTTAAAATCGCAATGCGATTAATATAACCTGCATTAATCGCATTGCCACAACTTAAAAAACGAATATATAGCACTATAGCAAATACATTCGTTTTTTTAGAATATTCTTTTTTTTTCCCATCTCTAACCTATACTACTACATACCCCTTCCTGACAAGCGTCCCTGTCACCATGGGAACGCCTGGGGGGTTAGAAAATACTATCGGACTTGAGTTTTCATGAGATCGTGAAAACTCAGATCCGATGGTATATTCTAACCCCCTGGCGTTCCCATGGTGATGGGACGCTTGCCAGGGAGGAGTATGCGAAAATATGGAAAATACTGTCCCCTGCTGTCAGGCAGCACCCGATTTAACAATTAACCCCTCAGGTGCGGCACCTCAGGGGTTAATTGTGCCGATCTCCGGGCCCTGTCAGAGGTCGGGTGCCGCCTGACAGCAGTGCCCCATTATTAAAATAATCGCATTCCCCCACCCCCTCCCCTGTATATTAAATCATTGGTGGCCAGTGGCCTGGGATCGTGATCCCCCCACCCCCCTCCCCTGTATATTAAATCATTGGTGGCAGTGGGTTCGTGATCCCCCCACCCCCCTTCCCAGTATATTAAATCATTGGTGGCAGTGGCAGTGGGATCGCGATCTTCCACCCCCTCCCATGTATATTAAATCATTGGTGGCAGTGGGCTGGTGATCGCGATCCCCCCACCCCCCTCCCCAGTATATTAAATCATTGGTGGCAGTGGGCTGGTGATCGCGATCCCCCCACCCCCCTTGTAAGTATAATAAATCTGTTGCGCTACTACTCCCCCCCCATCATTGGTGGCAGCGGTAGTTCCGATCGGAGCCCCAGCAGTGTAATGCTGGGGCTCCGATCAGGATCAGAGTTAGCATTGTACTTACTGCATGCCTAAATGCTGAGCGCTCCTGTCTTCGGGTAAGTTACATAGAGGTCTGTGAGGTCTGTGTCTATGCTTATAGCAATGCGCCTCACAGACCTGTAAGTTACTTACAAGTCTGTGAGGCGCATTGCTATAAGCATAGACACAGACCTCACAGACCTCTATGTAACTTACCCGAAGACAGGAGCGCCCGCGGCCCCAGCGCAGGTAAGTACAATGCTGCTAACACGATCGGAGCCCCAGCATTACACTGCTGGGGCTCCGATCGGAACTACCGCTGCCACCAATGATGGGGGGGGGAGTAGGAGCGCAAAGGATTTATTATACTTACAAGGGGGGTGGGGTGGATCGCGATCACCAGCCCACTGCCACCAATGATTTAATATACTGGGGAGGGGGGTGGGGGGGATCGCGATCCCACTGCCACCAATGATTTAATATACTGGGAAGGGGGGTGGGGGGATCACGATCCCACTGCCACCAATGATTTAATATACAGGGGAGGGGGGTGGGGGGATCACGATCCCAGGCCACTGGCCACCAATGATTTAATATACTGGGAAGGGGGGTGAGGAAAGCGATTATTTTAATACTGGGGCACTGCTGTCAGGCGGCACCCGACCTCTGACAGGGCCCTGAGATCGGCACAATTAACCCCTGAGGTGCCGCACCTGAGGGGTTAATTGTGCGGATCACAGCGCCCTGTCAGAGGTCGGGTGCTGCCTGACAGCAGGGGACAGTATTTTCCATATTTTCGCATACTCCTCCCTGGCAAGCGTCCCATCACCATGGGAACGCCAGGGGGTTAGAATATACCATCGGATCTGAGTTTTCACGATCTCATGAAAACTCAAGTCCGATAGTATTTTCTAACCCCCCAGGCGTTCCCATGGTGACAGGGACGCTTGTCAGGAAGGGGTATGTAGTAGTATAGGTTAGAGATGGAAAAAAAAAAAGAATATTCTAAAAAAACGAATGTATTCGCTATAGTGCTATATATTCGTTTTTTAGAATATTCGCGATTATTTAAATCGCATAATAATCGCAATAACTAAAATAATGACGAATATTCGATTTCGACGAATACGAAACGAATATTCTTGCGAATATTCGCGAATTTCGTCGAAATCGAATATGGCACCTCCCGCTCATCACTAGCCCACAAGACAGGTAAGTAACATGGGAAACAACATACACAAAGCCCACACTTACCTGCCGCACTGGAGATGACGAACCAGCACCAGGACCTCCTGGACCCCCATGCGGACACCAGATGCATGGGGGAAGTCCTGGCCGGGCAGCACACCGTCTGGTAGGTACTATACCCCTCCGGGTAAGCAAGCCCCTTCCGGAGCACACACAAGAACCACACTCCAGGCAACCCACACCATACTTAGATACACCAGGTGGGGAAGGGAACACAGAAGCTCACAGGAGGGGAAACAACATACGATAAACAATAAACAATATAACAAATAAGGGTGGCTCACGCAGACATAACAGTGGGATCCATACCCCACACTCCAGCACACACTCTCACTGTGGCTGGAGACAAACAGAACTGACCTCAGGCTCCAAACACACCAACTTAAGGAGGCCTGAGGTCACACCCACAATAACAAGCAAACAGACATTAACCCCGTGCACACCAAACAGGGGAAGTGCACACAAACACAGGACTGTGTCTCGCATGCTAAAGCACCAAGTTGCCAGCGGCAACCGCACGTGAGGCTACCACGTAATAGCCCCCACGTGCGGCAACCGGAAACCATGCCGCTGGCAATAGCATGCGAGACACAGGATCACCACCAAACCAAACACACTAAAAACCGGTGGTGACACATGTTGCCGGTGGCAACAGCAAGCCACGGCAAAGAGTCACGACCGTACCACGGGTCGTGACACATACAGTCCCATGTAAATAACATCACTCCCCTCCCTTCAGCCCCTCCAATATACAGTCCCATGTAAATAACATCACTCCCCTCCCTTCAGCCCCTCCAATATACAGTCCCATGTAAATAACATCACTCCCTCCTACAGCCACCATCAACATACAGTCCCATGTAAATAACATCACCCTGCCCCAGCCACCTCCAACACACAGTTCCATGTAAATAACATCCCTCCCTTCAGCCCTAACATACAGTCCCAGTTAAATAACTACAACTCCCAGCATTGCTCTGCCTCTCCCTTCACTTACCTCTCCTCATGTACAGACCTCACCACAGCTTCTTCCCAGGACTTCTCTTCACCGCCTTCCTCTCCTGCACTGGTCACATGATGGTGACATCATCGCAGGTCCTTTTCAGCTACTGCATTAAGAACTGATCACATGGACTGTGATGTCACACAGGTCCTTCAGCTCTTAGAGACGTCACAGACCTCCTTCTAACAACTCCACTCTAGCATCTACATACCTCAATTGCATTGTCATCCTGAGGACTTACAGTTGTATCTATCTGGCAGGCAGTATTTCCAGCCCAGGCCTCTAATGTTTTAACCTAGCAATGTCCCTGGTGGAGATCATAGTTAAAGGGCTTCTGTCACCCCCCAAACAGCAATTTTCAGTATTGGACTTAATATAATTGCTAATGTATGCAGAGTCCATATATACCCCTCTTACCTCTGGCTGTGCTTTAAATTCTTTAAAAATAGTACTTTTGTGATATGCAAATTTCTTCACTACCAGCAAGTTGGGCGGTTACTTGCTGGTAGCCGCCGCATCCTAGGTCTGCATGAAAATCGCAGCATGTTCTATATTCTGCGTTTTTCACGCAACGCTGGCCCCATAGAAGTGAATGGGGCTGCGTGAAAATCGCATCCACAAGTGCAGATGTGATGCGTTTTTCACGGATGGTTGCTAAGAGATGTTGTTTGTAAATCTTACGTTTTTCACACACGTGAAAAACGCATCAATGCGCATTGCACCCGCGCAATAAAAACTGAACGCAAGGGGCCTAAGCCTGATCACATCCTCAGGGTCTGCCAGGCTTCGATACCAGGGCAAGCCTGGATGTCTTTGTAAGGCATCCTGTTGCCATGATAACTATAGGCGATAGAGGTTGACCCCTACCTCTGTTAACCACATGGATGCCACAGATGTTACTGACTGCGGCAACTAAGGGGGTAAACACCAGCACCGTTCTCGGCTTTTGCTGCAGATTGTTACAGCTGACACTTTCTGCTGCTGATGACGTTTGCAGCAAGGGGTTAAATGGGTCATGCCACAATTGATGCAAAAAATGAAAATCATACATCATACAATCCATGACTCTTATTAGTAAAGCTGGAACCAGCCCTGTACCTCACATAGATCCACAGATCTTCCCATTCAGTCTTCAGCCTGGCCCCTCACGTGCGTGTCCTTTCTGATGCAGCTATCTTTTTTTAGCTGCCGTGGCCTTTATCAGAAATATGGCTGGTGGCAGCTGAAGATTTAAACTGAGCACGTTTGACCAGCTCAAAAATAAAAAGTGTAAACACCAGAGCTGTACAGACACATTTTATTTTTAATTACATACAATTACAAAATAATTCAGATGTAGGTGCTTGAATTAAAAATGCAGAAATGCTTTATGACTAGAGATGAGCGAACTGTTCTTGCAAAGTTCTGGTCCGTACCGGATTTTGGGGTGTCCGTGACACGGACCGAACTCCGAACTTTTTTGAAAAGTCCGTGGTTCGAGTTCGTAGTTCGTCATTTTAATGGCGCGCTTTGAATTGCTGCAGAGCAGCCAATCAACTTGCCTCATACTCCTTTGACCCAAGAGGCGGTCACAGCCCTGCCTACAAGCAGGGCTGTGATTGGCCAAGCGCAGCATGTGACCCAGCCGCTATTTAAGCTGGAGTCACGTCGCGACGTGCGCACTTCGCTCTGAATCAGCATAGGGATAGGATGCAGCTGCTCGGTTAGGGCGAGATAGGCAGGGAAAACTGATTTAAGACTTCAACTGAAGTGTTTAAGCTACAGCTGTGACTCGTTCACCCACTGCTCCAGGCTTGCTCACATTTTTTTTTGCTGGGCAGACCTTTTTTTCCTGGCACTTTGGCTGTGGTGATCGGTGGCGGCCATTTTGGGACTTGTGGTGCGCCAGCACATGCAGCCACAAAGTCCATTAATACCCTAATCTATTCGATTCTTTTATATACATCCTACATCAGGGGTTTGGCTGTGATTATTTAGTCACCCCTAGTGACACAGAAAATTTTTTTTTCATATGTTTTTTAGTGGGGAAACTGAAAGTAATTCAGTTCAAATGCCATGAAAGTGGCAGTTCAGCTAGGCTAGGATTTTTCCATCAAAAGGGTTTATTACTCAAATAGTTAACATTGAATAGCTGAAACCAGCTATTTCAGACATCTGTTATAACGCCGTTTAAGGGCCTACTCCGCCTGTGTCCGTAAAAGTGTATTTTTCATAACCTGGCATAATAGCCGTGCGGAAAGGACGCATTTCATATATCCGGTTAATCTGTATTTAGCCGGCAAAAGTTGTTATTTTCACCTAAAGGGTATATTTCATATTTTTTTCTAATTATATCCCAAAAACCACCTATTCCATACACCTGCTTGAACCGCTAGAGCACGCATAATTGTTTTTTTGTCTTCACAAGGGTATATTACTCAAATAGTTAACATTGAATAGCTGAAACCAGCTATTTCAGACATCTGTTATAACGCCGTTTAAGGGCCTACTCCGCCTGTGTCCGTAAAAGTGTATTTTTCATAACCTGGCATAATAGCCGTGCGGAAAGGACGCATTTCATATATCCGGTTAATCTGTATTTAGCCGGCAAAAATTGTTATTTTCACCTAAAGGGTATATTTCAAATTTTTTTCTAATCATATACCAAAAACCACCTATTCCATACACCTGCTTGAACCGCTAGAGCACGCATAATTTGTTTTTGTCTTCACAAGGGTATATTACTCAAATAGTTAACATTGAATAGCTGAAACCAGCTATTTCAGACATCTGTTATAACGCCGTTTAAGGGCCTACTCCGCCTGTGTCCGTAAAAGTGTATTTTTCATAACCTGGCATAATAGCCGTGCGGAAAGGACGCATTTCATATATCCGGTTAATCTGTATTTAGCCGGCAAAAGTTGTTATTTTCACCTAAAGGGTATATTTCAAATTTTTTTCTAATTATATACCAAAAACCACCTATTCCATACACCTGCTTGAACCGCTAGAGCACGCATAAATTGGTTTTTGTCTTCACAAGGGTATATTACTCAAATAGTTAACATTGAATAGCTGAAACCAGCTATTCATACATATACATATTTATACATATTGTGCCAAATATACTTTTTATTAGTGTGCTGGTTGTTGAATCGCTACAATGAGGAAACAATCGAGTAAGGGACGTGGACGCGGTCGTGGTGGTGTCAGTAGACCCTTTGGTGCAGGGAGAGGACGTGGCCGTTCGGCCACCGCCACAGAAAGTAGTGAACCGACTACCTCAGGTCCCGGTAGCCGCCAGAATTTAAATCGATATTTGGTGGGGCCAAATGCCGTTTTGAGGATGGTAAGGCCCGAGCAGGTACAGGCATTAGTCGATTGGGTGGCCGACAGTGCATCCAGCACGTTCACAACATTATCTCACACCCAGTCTTCAGCAGAAAGCGCCCAGATGGCTCCCGAAAACCAAGCCCATCAGTCTGTCAGATCACCCCCATGCATATCAGGGAAACAGCCAGAGCCTGAAGTTATGCAGCAGTCTCTGATGCTGTTTGAAGACTCTGCTGGCAGGGTTTCCCAAGGGCATCCACCTAGCCCTTCCGCAGCGGTGGAAGACATACCATGCACTGACGCACAACCACTTATGTTTCCAGATGATGAGGACATGGGAATACCACCTCAGCAGAGTCATCCAGTATCTGATGATGACGAAACGCAGGTGCCTACTGTCGCGTCTTACTGCAGTGTGCAGGCTGAACAGGAGGAGGTCAGGGAGGAAGACTGGGTGGAAGACGATGCAGAGGACGATGAGGTCCTAGACCCCACATGGACTGAAGGTCGTGCCGCTGACTTTCATAGTTCAGAGGAAGAGGCAGTGGTGAGACCGAGACAACAGCGAAGCCAAAGAGAGAGCAGGGGGCAAAAGCAGAGCAGCCGCCGCCCCGAGAGTTCACCTGCTACTGGCCAGCGCCAACAGGGACCCAGCACCCCAAAGGCAGCTTCAAGGAGTTCCCTGGCATGGCACTTCTTCAAACAATGTGCTGACGACAAGGCCCGAGTGATTTGCACGCTGTGCCATCAGAGCCTGAGGCGGGGCGTTAACGTTCTGAACCTCAGCACAACTTGCATGACCAGGCATCTACATGCAAAGCATGAACTGCAGTGGAGTAAACACCTTAAAAACAAGGAACTCAATCAGGCTCCCCTGCCCACTCTACTGCTGCTGCCTCGGCCACTGCCTCCGCCACGGGAGGAATGTTGCCACCTGCCGACCACCACACAGAGGATGTGCCACCGACACCACCACCACCAACTGCGTCACCAAGCATCTCCACCCTGTCACCCATCAGCAGCGTTCAGCTCTCCATCTCACAAACCTTTGAGAGAAAGCGTAAATTCCCACCAAGCCACCCTCGAGCCCTGGGCCTGAATGCCTGCATTTCTAAACTACTGGCCTTTGAAATGCTGTCATTCAGGCTGGTGGACACAGACGGCTTCAAACAGCTGATGGCCATGGCTGTCCCACAGTATGTTGTTCCCAGCCGCCACTACTTCTCCAAGACAGCCGTGCCTTCCCTGCACAAGCAAGTATCTGATCAAATCAAGTGTGCACTGCGCAACGCCATTTGTGGCAAGGTCCACCTAACCACAGATACGTGGACCAGTAAGCACGGCCAGGGACGCTATATCTCCCTAACTGCACACTGGGTAAATGTAGTGGCGGCTGGGCCCCAGGCGGAGAGTTCCTTTGCGCACATCCTTCCTCCGCCAAGGATCGCAGGGCATCATTCTTTGCCTCCTGTAGCCTCCTCCTCCTACTTGGCCTCCTCCTCCACTGCTTCCACCAGCTCATCCAGTCAGCCACACACCGTCACCACCAACTTCAGCACAGCCCGGGGTAAACGTCAGCAGGCCATTCTTAAACTCTTATGTTTGGGGGACAGGCCCCACACCGCGCAGGAGTTGTGGCGGGGTATTGAGCAACAGACCGACGAGTGGTTGCTGCCGGTGGGCCTCAAGCCCGGCCTGGTGGTGTGCGATAATGGGCGAAATCTCGTGGCAGCTCTGGGACTAGCCGGTTTGACGCACATCCCTTGCCTGGCGCATGTGCTGAATTTGGTGGTGCAGAAGTTCCTCCACAACTACCCAGACATGTCAGAGCTGCTGCATAAAGTGCGGGCCGTCTGTGCGCGCTTCCGGCGTTCACATCCTGCCGCTGCTCGCCTGTCTGCTCTACAGCGGAACTTCGGCCTTCCTGCTCACCGCCTAATATGCGACGTGCCCACCCGTTGGAACTCCACCTTGCACATGCTGGAGAGACTGTGCGAGCAGCAGCAGGCCATAGTGGAGTTTCAGCTGCAGCACGCACGGGTCAGTCGCACTGCGGAACAGCACCACTTTACCACCAATGATTGGGCCTCCATGCGAGACCTGTGTGCCCTGTTGCGCTGTTTCGAGTACTCCACCAACATGGCCAGTGGCGATGACAGCGTTATCAGTCTTACAATACCACTTTTATGTCTCCTTGAGAAAACGCTTAGGGCTATGATGGAAGAGGAGGTGGCCCGGGAAGAGGAGGAGGAGGAGGGTTCGTTTTTAGCACTGTCAGGCCAGTCTGTTAGAAGTGGCTCAGAGGGAGGTATTTTCCAACAGCAGAGAGCAGGTACAAATGCGGCCAGCCAGGGCCCACTACCGGAGGACGAGGAGGATGAGGAGGAGGTGGAGGAGGATGAGGAGGAAGCAGGTTCACAGCGGGGTGGCACCCAACACAGCTCAGGCACCTCACTGGTGCGTGGCTGGGGGGATATAGAGGACGATGGCGATACGCCCCCCACAGAGGACAGCTTGTCCTTAACTCTGGGGAGCCTGGCACACATGAGCGACTACATGCTGCAGTGCCTGCGCAACGACAGCAGAGTTGCCCACATTGTAACTTGTGCTGACTACTGGGTTGCCACCCTGCTGGATCCCCGGTACAAAGACAATGTGCCCACCTTAATTCCTGCACTGGAGCGTGATAGGAAGATGCGCGAGTACAAGCGCACGCTGGTAGACGCGCTCCTGAGAGCATTCCCAAATGTCACAGGGGAACAAGTGGAAGGCCAAGGCAGAGGAGGCGCTAGGGGTCGCCAACGCAGCTTTGTCACGGCCAGCTCCTCTGAGGGCAGGGTTAGCATGGCAGAAATGTGGAAAAGTTTTGTCTCCACGCCACAGATAAATGCACCACCACCTGATACAGAACGTGTTAGCAGGAGGCAACATTTCACTAACATGGTTGAACAGTACGTCTGCACATCCCTCCACGTACTGACGGATGGTTCGGCCCCATTCAACTTCTGGGTTTCAAAATTGTCCACGTGGCCAGAGTTAGCATGTTATGCCTTGGAGGTACTGTCCTGCCCGGCGGCCAGCGTTTTATCTGAACGTGTATTCAGCACGGCAGGGGGCGTCATTACTGACAAACGCAGTCGCCTGTCAACAGCCAACGTGGACAAGCTGACGTTCATAAAAATGAACCAGGCATGGATCCCACAGGACCTGGCCCTCCCTTGTGCAGAGTAGTCCTTAATAACTGCCTTCCCCTAAACCATGTTGTCTTGTACTCCGTGCCACTTCTTTATCGAATAATTATTTTTTTGAAATTAACCAGGATCTTGGGGTGCAACCCAAAGTTGAATGAACCTCTCCTCTGTCTGCTGGCCGGGGCCTAAATAGATGAAAGTGGCCTGTTAAACTGGTGGGTGAAATGAAGCCGTAACCTCTGCCATGCGACCTCTCTCCTCTGTCTGGGTGCAGGGGTCAAAGTAACTATATGTGGCCTTCTCCTGTGGTGGGTGATATGATGCAATGATTCTCTGGTGTGGGACCTCTCTCCTCCGTCTAGGTGCAGGGGTCAAAGTAACAAAATGTGGCCTTCTCCTGTGGTGGGTGAAATAATGCCTGATTCTCTGCTGTTGGACCTCTCTCCTCCGTCTGGGTGCAGGGGTCAAAGTAACTATATGTGTCCTTCTCCTGTGGTGGGTGAAATAATGCCTGATTCTCTGCTGTTGGACCTCTCTCCTCCGTCTGGGTGCAGGGGTCAAAGTAACCAAATGTGTCCTTCTCCTGTGGTGGGTGAAATAATGCCTGATTCTCTGCTGTGGTACCTCTCTCCTCCGTCTGGGTGCAGGGGTCAAAGTAACCAAATGTGTCCTTCTTCTGTGGTGGATGATATGATGCAATGATTCTCTGCTGTGGGACCTCTCTCCTCCGTCTGGGTGCAGGGGTCAAAGTAACCAAATGTGTCCTCCTCTTGTGGTGGATGATATGATGCAATGATTCTCTGGTGTGGGACCTCTCTCCTCCGTCTGGGTGCAGGGGTCAAAGTAACAAAATGCGGCTTTTTCCTGTGGTGGGTGATATGATGCAATGATTCTCTGGTGTGGGACCTCTCTCCTCCGCCTGGGTGCAGGGGTCAAAGTAACAAAATGCGGCTTTTTCCTGTTGTAGAAAATTTTTTTTACTCAGGATGTGTTTTCTAATATGTAGTGTGTTGTCATCATGTCTCACAGTGTATATAAGCCACTAGAAGGGGATAGCTTGCTATTGTATATAGGCGTAGCAAGCAGTGTTTTCTTAATGAAATGGATAGATGCCGGCTGGGGCCCCGCCAGAAATGCGGATATATTGGCTTAGCGTGTATTCATTTGTTAAAACTATATGCAAGGAAATGTTTACTTGTTTATTTTCCAGTCTGGTCTGATCAGCCATTAGAGATAATAATTCCATTCATATATATATAAGATCCTGGGGAGTCTTGTTTGACATTTGATCTAATCGATGCCAAACATGACTCCCTCTAGTGGTGATTTGATGACATGACATGGTGTGATATTTTCTGTGTGTCTTCATTTCCTGTAATGAGTAGCACTAGGCCGCTCTCATTGCAAGAGATTTCTAGCTGTCTGACATAGGCTGTGTAAAGGTCGGAGTTAGACAGGCAGCACCTCACGAGAATCCGGGTAGTGCTCTCCATTATCACGGTTGAAATATATAGTGCCCTGGGCGCTTGAGGCAAACACTGGTAACGGCTTGATTAATCAAGGATGGGTTGTGGCAGATCCATGTGCGGGGGGGAAAAAATAGTCCCCTCGCTGGGTCAGACGGCTGCTCAGTGTATGAGAACTGATTATGGGGTTAGGGCCACAAAACCCCTTAAAGAATGGAGTAGGTGGTCCAAGGGTACCCCTTGGGGTATCCCTCTGGAAAGATGTAGCTCAGCTGTGGTTTCAAAAGACAATAATGGTAGTAAACCAGCAGGGGATACAGAGGGCGGTTTCAGTCCGGAGTAACCGAGTTATGTACACCTGGCCTGGATGAGAAGGGGTAGCCGCAATTGGTGATATAGTTCCTGAAGCGAAAGAGGCTGTTAAGACCTCATCTCATCTCTCTCTCTCTCTCGCATCTATCTTTTATCTATCTCTCATCTCTCTCTCCCATCACTCCCTCATCGCTCCATCTACGATGCACCATGTGAATCCAGCTTCTCTTCGTCCTGGTTTTGAGGACGATGAGAAGGGGGGGGGGAGTAGAAAATGTCTGTCAATTTTCAAACATCAACTGTCAATTATCAGGTACCATCACGACTGCTTCTTTTTCTTTGACAATACTTGGGTCAGATGTTTGCAAAGCAGGAAAAATCATGGCTGATCCATGACCCAAGTGTACTGCTGTAGCCCTTTATTCCATCAGGGATGCCCCCAGGCATGTCTACCACTGGGTTCGGGAGACTCTCCTGGACCCGGACTCAATAACCAGTGTTCTTTCTAGTCAACCAGGTGATTGGGTCGTGCTAAAGAAACATCCGAAGACAGGACTAAAGCCAGGATACCTTTTGCCATTCCAGGTGCTGCAGATGATGACGAGACAACTGGATCCACAGCAGACACTGAAGCTGCTCAACTGAGTCAGAGGATGAGAAATATCACTGTCATTTATTTGTTTACTTTCATTCTTAGGAAGGGAATGGCACCTCAAACTAACGAGGGCCACAGGAAGACATTTATAGCACATCCTAGAGAGTAATGTCATCTATAGATTTAATAGTAGCTCTGGCTCCTTGTTCGTTAACCCTGTATGGGTGTCCGACAGCTAAGTGACCCGCAGATTAGGGAAAGGAGAGAGCTTTGTAGGAGCCTCCAGTTGTGAGGCAGTTAGTACTGGAAGTCCGTGACTATCAAGTTCTTGTGTGGAGTTGACAAGGTCTGTACTATTCTTCCCTATGCTTGAGGTTTAGCTTCGTTTAGAAGATAATTCCCCTATTAATGTCAGAGGTTCATGTGTCCTGGTGAAGCTCGTCCCTGCATCTTACGTTGCAGCTGATTGGGAGGTCTTAGGGCTCCACGAGGTTTTCCACATATAGGATCGGGCATGTACTTATGGTTTTATTGTTTCTATTTCTTCTATATGCCTGATGTATAACCGACCGAGTTCCCGAATAGATGAGTGCCCTGAAGACCAAACCATGGACCAGATGCAGAGGATTAATCATCGAGGGACACTGAGCAGCATATGACAAAGAGGAGAGGAGACTGTTGTGGAGAGAATTTTGCCTATAGGATGTGTTTTCCTAATATGTAGTGTATTGTCATCATGCTCTCTCAGTGTATAGAGGCCACTAGAAGGGGATAGCTTGCTGTGTATATAGGCGTAGCAAGCAGTGTTTTTCTTGTGAAATGGATAGATTCCGGCTGGGGCCCCCTAGCCAAAGAGCAGATTTATTGGCTTGGCGTGTATGCATTTGTTAAGAAAACTATATACAAAAGGAATGTTTACTTGTTATTTTCAAGTGTGTCTGATCAACCATTGGAGGTAATAATTCCATTCCTATATATATAGATCCACATGAGATCCTGGTGAGTCTTGCTTGACATTTGATCTAATCGATGCCAAACATGACTCCCTCTAGTGGTGATTTGATGACATGACATGGTGTGATCTTTTCTGTGTGTCTTCATTTCCTGTAATGATTGTGTACCTGAGGGGAGTGGTCGAAGTGTTGGGCTCCGCCCACTCCCATTGTAATCCCCTTTTTGGTGTTAATAAAGAGAACATCTGGGAGAGGAGGAGGCGGAGTCTCTCCTGGTCCACCAAGGAAGCAAGATGTGTGTCTGACGAGCTCTTACTGGGAACAGCTGGGTATTTACACAAAGGAACTATAAGAAAATTACTATAACACTCTCTCCTCCGTCTGGGTGCAGGGGTCAAAGTAACCAAATGTGGCCTTCTCCTGTGGTGGGTGATATGATGCAATGATTCTCTGGTGTGGGACCTCTCTCCTCCGTCTGGGTGCAGGGGTCAAAGTAACCAAATGTGGCCTTCTCCTGTGGTGGGTGATATGATGCAATGATTCTCTGGTGTGGGACCTCTCTCCTCCGTCTAGGTGCAGGGGTCAAAGTAACTATATGTGGCCTTCTCCTGTGCTGGGTGATAGAAAGCTAATGCTTGTGCCATCTGACATGTGTGATCTGTCTGGGTGCTAAGGCCGAAGTCAAGGCAAGTGGCCTTCCCCTCTGCTGGTTGATCTAAAATTTTATGCTGCGGGCCTGAATCAGCGACTTTGGCCTGCGGCATCGCTGGGTGGAATCAATGGGGTCTTGGTGTGATTTTTACTGGACTTCTCCTGTGCTGGGTGATAGGAAGCTAATGTTTGTGCCATCTGACATGTGTGATCTGTCTGGGTGCTAAGGCCTAAGTCAAGGAAAGTGGCCTTCTCCTTGGTGGGTGATATGATGCCTGATTCTCTGCTGTGGGACCTCTCTCCTCCGTCTGGGTGCAGGGGTCAAAGTAACCAAATGTGGCCTTCTCCTGTGGTGGGTGATATGATGCCTGATTCTCTGCTGTGGGACCTCTCTCCTCCGTCTGGGTGCAGGGGTCAAAGTAACCAAATGTGGCCTTCTCCTGTGGTGGGTGATATGATGCCTGATTCTCTGCTGTGGGACCTCTCTCCTCCGTCTGGGTGCAGGGGTCAAAGTAACCAAATGTGGCCTTCTCCTGTGGTGGGTGATATGATGCCTGATTCTCTGCTGTGGGACCTCTCTCCTCCGTCTGGGTGCAGGGGTCAAAGTAACCAAATGTGGCCTTCTCCTGTGGTGGGTGATATGATGCAATGATTCTCTGCTGTGGGACCTCTCTCCTCCGTCTGGGTGCAGGGGTCAAAGTAACCAAATGTGGCCTTCTCCTGTGGTGGGTGATATGATGCCTGATTCTCTGCTGTGGGACCTCTCTCCTCCGTCTGGGTGCAGGGGTCAAAGTAACCAAATGTGGCCTTCTCCTGTGGTGGGTGATATGATGCCTGATTCTCTGCTGTGGGACCTCTCTCCTCCGTCTGGGTGCAGGGGTCAAAGTAACCAAATGTGGCCTTCTCCTGTGGTGGGTGATATGATGCCTGATTCTCTGCTGTGGGACCTCTCTCCTCCGTCTGGGTGCAGGGGTCAAAGTAACCAAATGTGGCCTTCTCCTGTGGTGGGTGATATGATGCAATGATTCTCTGGTGTGGGACCTCTCTCCTCCGTCTGGGTGCAGGGGTCAAAGTAACCAAATGTGGCCTTCTCCTGTGGTGGGTGATATGATGCAATGATTCTCTGGTGTGGGACCTCTCTCCTCCGTCTGGGTGCAGGGGTCAAAGTAACCAAATGTGGCCTTCTCCTGTGGTGGGTGATATGATGCAATGATTCTCTGCTGTGGGACCTCTCTCCTCCGTCTGGGTGCAGGGGTCAAAGTAACCAAATGTGGCCTTCTCCTGTGGTGGGTGATATGATGCAATGATTCTCTGGTGTGGGACCTCTCTCCTCCGTCTGGGTGCAGGGTCAAAGTAACCAAATGTGGCCTTCTCCTGTGGTGGGTGATATGATGCAATGATTCTCTGCTGTGGGACCTCTCTCCTCCGTCTGGGTGCAGGGGTCAAAGTAACCAAATGTGGCCTTCTCCTGTGGTGGGTGATATGATGCAATGATTCTCTGGTGTGGGACCTCTCTCCTCCGTCTGGGTGCAGGGGTCAAAGTAACCAAATGTGGCCTTCTCCTGTGGTGGGTGATATGATGCAATGATTCTCTGGTGTGGGACCTCTCTCCTCCGTCTGGGTGCAGGGGTCAAAGTAACCAAATGTGGCCTTCTCCTGTGGTGGGTGATATGATGCAATGATTCTCTGGTGTGGGACCTCTCTCCTCCGTCTGGGTGCAGGGTCAAAGTAACCAAATGTGGCCTTCTCCTGTGGTGGGTGATATGATGCAATGATTCTCTGCTGTGGGACCTCTCTCCTCCGTCTGGGTGCAGGGGTCAAAGTAACCAAATGTGGCCTTCTCCTGTGGTGGGTGATATGATGCCTGATTCTCTGCTGTGGGACCTCTCTCCTCCGTCTGGGTGCAGGGGTCAAAGTAACCAAATGTGGCCTTCTCCTGTGGTGGGTGATATGATGCCTGATTCTCTGCTGTGGGACCTCTCTCCTCCGTCTGGGTGCAGGGGTCAAAGTAACCAAATGTGGCCTTCTCCTGTGGTGGGTGATATGATGCCTGATTCTCTGCTGTGGGACCTCTCTCCTCCGTCTGGGTGCAGGGGTCAAAGTAACCAAATGTGGCCTTCTCCTGTGGTGGGTGATATGATGCAATGATTCTCTGCTGTGGGACCTCTCTCCTCCGTCTGGGTGCAGGGGTCAAAGTAACCAAATGTGGCCTTCTCCTGTGGTGGGTGATATGATGCCTGATTCTCTGCTGTGGGACCTCTCTCCTCCGTCTGGGTGCAGGGGTCAAAGTAACCAAATGTGGCCTTCTCCTGTGGTGGGTGATATGATGCCTGATTCTCTGCTGTGGGACCTCTCTCCTCCGTCTGGGTGCAGGGGTCAAAGTAACCAAATGTGGCCTTCTCCTGTGGTGGGTGATATGATGCCTGATTCTCTGCTGTGGGACCTCTCTCCTCCGTCTGGGTGCAGGGGTCAAAGTAACCAAATGTGGCCTTCTCCTGTGGTGGGTGATATGATGCAATGATTCTCTGCTGTGGGACCTCTCTCCTCCGTCTGGGTGCAGGGGTCAAAGTAACCAAATGTGGCCTTCTCCTGTGGTGGGTGATATGATGCAATGATTCTCTGGTGTGGGACCTCTCTCCTCCGTCTGGGTGCAGGGGTCAAAGTAACCAAATGTGGCCTTCTCCTGTGGTGGGTGATATGATGCAATGATTCTCTGGTGTGGGACCTCTCTCCTCCGTCTGGGTGCAGGGGTCAAAGTAACCAAATGTGGCCTTCTCCTGTGGTGGGTGATATGATGCAATGATTCTCTGCTGTGGGACCTCTCTCCTCCGTCTGGGTGCAGGGGTCAAAGTAACCAAATGTGGCCTTCTCCTGTGGTGGGTGATATGATGCAATGATTCTCTGGTGTGGGACCTCTCTCCTCCGTCTGGGTGCAGGGGTCAAAGTAACCAAATGTGGCCTTCTCCTGTGGTGGGTGATATGATGCCTGATTCTCTGCTGTGGGACCTCTCTCCTCCGTCTGGGTGCAGGGGTCAAAGTAACCAAATGTGGCCTTCTCCTGTGGTGGGTGATATGATGCCTGATTCTCTGCTGTGGGACCTCTCTCCTCCGTCTGGGTGCAGGGGTCAAAGTAACCAAATGTGGCCTTCTCCTGTGGTGGGTGATATGATGCCTGATTCTCTGCTGTGGGACCTCTCTCCTCCGTCTGGGTGCAGGGGTCAAAGTAACCAAATGTGGCCTTCTCCTGTGGTGGGTGATATGATGCAATGATTCTCTGGTGTGGGACCTCTCTCCTCCGTCTGGGTGCAGGGGTCAAAGTAACCAAATGTGGCCTTCTCCTGTGGTGGGTGATATGATGCCTGATTCTCTGCTGTGGGACCTCTCTCCTCCGTCTGGGTGCAGGGGTCAAAGTAACCAAATGTGGCCTTCTCCTGTGGTGGGTGATATGATGCAATGATTCTCTGCTGTGGGACCTCTCTCCTCCGTCTGGGTGCAGGGGTCAAAGTAACCAAATGTGGCCTTCTCCTGTGGTGGGTGATATGATGCAATGATTCTCTGGTGTGGGACCTCTCTCCTCCGTCTGGGTGCAGGGGTCAAAGTAACCAAATGTGGCCTTCTCCTGTGGTGGGTGATATGATGCAATGATTCTCTGCTGTGGGACCTCTCTCCTCCGTCTGGGTGCAGGGGTCAAAGTAACCAAATGTGGCCTTCTCCTGTGGTGGGTGATATGATGCAATGATTCTCTGGTGTGGGACCTCTCTCCTCCGTCTGGGTGCAGGGGTCAAAGTAACCAAATGTGGCCTTCTCCTGTGGTGGGTGATATGATGCAATGATTCTCTGCTGTGGGACCTCTCTCCTCCGTCTGGGTGCAGGGGTCAAAGTAACCAAATGTGGCCTTCTCCTGTGGTGGGTGATATGATGCAATGATTCTCTGCTGTGGGACCTCTCTCCTCCGTCTGGGTGCAGGGGTCAAAGTAACCAAATGTGGCCTTCTCCTGTGGTGGGTGATATGATGCAATGATTCTCTGCTGTGGGACCTCTCTCCTCCGTCTGGGTGCAGGGGTCAAAGTAACCAAATGTGGCCTTCTCCTGTGGTGGGTGATATGATGCCTGATTCTCTGCTGTGGGACCTCTCTCCTCCGTCTGGGTGCAGGGGTCAAAGTAACCAAATGTGGCCTTCTCCTGTGGTGGGTGATATGATGCCTGATTCTCTGCTGTGGGACCTCTCTCCTCCGTCTGGGTGCAGGGGTCAAAGTAACCAAATGTGGCCTTCTCCTGTGGTGGGTGATATGATGCAATGATTCTCTGCTGTGGGACCTCTCTCCTCCGTCTGGGTGCAGGGGTCAAAGTAACCAAATGTGGCCTTCTCCTGTGGTGGGTGATATGATGCAATGATTCTCTGGTGTGGGACCTCTCTCCTCCGTCTGGGTGCAGGGGTCAAAGTAACCAAATGTGGCCTTCTCCTGTGGTGGGTGATATGATGCAATGATTCTCTGCTGTGGGACCTCTCTCCTCCGTCTGGGTGCAGGGGTCAAAGTAACCAAATGTGGCCTTCTCCTGTGGTGGGTGATATGATGCCTGATTCTCTGCTGTGGGACCTCTCTCCTCCGTCTGGGTGCAGGGTCAAAGTAACCAAATGTGGCCTTCTCCTGTGGTGGGTGATATGATGCCTGATTCTCTGCTGTGGGACCTCTCTCCTCCGTCTGGGTGCAGGGGTCAAAGTAACCAAATGTGGCCTTCTCCTGTGGTGGGTGATATGATGCCTGATTCTCTGCTGTGGGACCTCTCTCCTCTGTCTGGGTGCTAAGGCCTAAGTCAAGGAAAGTGGCCTTCCCCTCTGCTGGGTGATATAAAATTTTATGCTGCGGGCCTGAATCAGCGACTTTGGCCTGCGGCATCGCTGGGTGGAATCAATGGGGTCTTGGTGTGATTTTTACTGGACTTCTCCTGTGCTGGGTGATAGAAAGCTAATGCTTGTGCCATCTGACATGTGTGAATTGTCTGGGTGCTATGGCCGAAGTCAAGGCAAGTGGCCTTCCCCTCTGCTGGTTGATCTAACATTTTATGCTGCGGGCCTGAATCAGCGACTTTGGCCTGCGGCATCGCTGGGTGGAATCAATGGGGTCTTGGTGTGATTTTTACTGGACTTCTCCTGTGCTGGGTGATAGAAAGCTAATGCTTGTGCCATCTGACATGTGTGATCTGTCTGGGTGCTAAGGCCGAAGTCAAGGAATGTGGCCTTCTCCTTGGTGGGTGATATGATGCCTGATTCTCTGCTGTGTGACCTCTCTCCTTCGTCTGGGTGCAGGGGTCAAAGTAACCAAATGTGTCCTTCTCCTGTGGTGGGTGATATGATGCCTGATTCTCTGCTGTGGGACCTCTCTCCTCCGTCTGGGTGCAGGGGTCAAAGTAACCAAATGTGGCCTTCTCCTGTGGTGGGTGATATGATGCCTGATTCTCTGCTGTGGGACCTCTCTCCTCCGTCTGGGTGCAGGGGTCAAAGTAACCAAATGTGGCCTTCTCCTGTGCTGGGTGATAGAAAGCTTATGTTTGTGCCATCTGACATGTGTGATATGTCTGGGTGCTAAGGCCGAAGTCAAGGCAAGTGGCCTTCCCCTCTGCTGGTTGATCTAAAATTTTATGCTGCGGGCCTGAATCAGCGACTTTGGCCTGCGGCATCGCTGGGTGGAATCAATGGGGTCTTGGTGTGATTTTTACTGGACTTCTCCTGTGCTGGGTGATAGAAAGCTAATGCTTGTGCCATCTGACATGTGTGAATTGTCTGGGTGCTAAGGCCGAAGTCAAGGCAAGTGGCCTTCCCCTCTGCTGGTTGATCTAAAATTTTATGCTGCGGGCCTGAATCAGCGACTTTGGCCTGCGGCATCGCTGGGTGGAATCAATGGGGTCTTGGTGTGATTTTTACTGGACTTCTCCTGTGCTGGGTGATAGAAAGCTTATGTTTGTGCCATCTGACATGTGTGATCTGTCTGGGTGCTAAGGCCGAAGTCAAGGCAAGTGGCCTTCCCTCTGCTGGTTGATCTAAAATTTTATGCTGCGGGCCTGAATCAGCGACTTTGGCCTGCGGCATCGCTGGGTGGAATCAATGGGGTCTTGGTGTGATTTTTACTGGACTTCTCCTGTGCTGGGTGATAGAAAGCTTATGTTTGTGCCATCTGACATGTGTGATCTGTCTGGGTGCTAAGGCCGAAGTCAAGGCAAGTGGCCTTCCCCTCTGCTGGTTGATCTAAAATTTTATGCTGCGGGCCTGAATCAGCGACTTTGGCCTGCGGCATCGCTGGGTGGAATCAATGGGGTCTTGGTGTGATTTTTACTGGACTTCTCCTGTGCTGGGTGATAGAAAGCTTATGTTTGTGCCATCTGACATGTGTGATCTGTCTGGGTGCTAAGGCCGAAGTCAAGGCAAGTGGCCTTCCCCTCTGCTGGTTGATCTAAAATTTTATGCTGCGGGCCTGAATCAGCGACTTTGGCCTGCGGCATCGCTGGGTGGAATCAATGGGGTCTGGGTGTGATTTTTACTGGCCTTCTCCTGTGCTGGGTGATACAAAGCTTATATTTGTGCCATCTGACATGTGTGATCTGTCTGGGTGCTAAGGCCGAAGTCAAGGAAAGTGGCCTTCTCCTTGGTGGGTGATATGATGCCTGATTCTCTGGTGTGGGACCTCTCTCCTCCGTCTGGGTGCAGGGGTCAAAGTAACCAAATGGGGCTTTCTCCTGTGGTGGGTGATATGATGCAATGATTCTCTGGTGTGGGACCTCTCTCCTCCGTCTGGGTGCAGGGGTCAAAGTAACCAAATGTGGCCTTCTCCTGTGGTGGGTGATATGATGCAATGATTCTCTGGTGTGGGACCTCTCTCCTCCGTCTGGGTGCAGGGGTCAAAGTAACCAAATGTGGCCTTCTCCTGTGGTGGGTGATATGATGCCTGATTCTCTGCTGTGGGACCTCTCTCCTCCGTCTGGGTGCAGGGGTCAAAGTAACCAAATGTGGCCTTCTCCTGTGGTGGGTGATATGATGCAATGATTCTCTGGTGTGGGACCTCTCTCCTCCGTCTGGGTGCAGGGGTCAAAGTAACCAAATGTGGCCTTCTCCTGTGGTGGGTGATATGATGCCTGATTCTCTGCTGTGGGACCTCTCTCCTCCGTCTGGGTGCAGGGGTCAAAGTAACCAAATGTGGCCTTCTCCTGTGGTGGGTGATATGATGCCTGATTCTCTGCTGTGGGACCTCTCTCCTCCGTCTGGGTGCAGGGGTCAAAGTAACCAAATGTGGCCTTCTCTTGTGGTGGGTGATATGATGCAATGATTCTCTGGTGTGGGACCTCTCTCCTCCGTCTGGGTGCAGGGGTCAAAGTAACCAAATGTGTCCTTCTCATGTGGTGGGTGTTATGATGCCTGATTCTCTGCTGTGGGACCTCTCTCCTTTGTCTAATAGTAAGTGACCTTCTCCATTGGTGGGTGACTTGAAGCCTGATTCTCTGCTATGGGACCTCACTCCAATCAATATTGGTTTATTTTTATTTATTTTATGTTAACTCATTATTTCCCTATCTACATTTGTTTGCAGGGGATTTTCCTACATTTTGCTGCCTTTTGCAGCCCTCTAGCCCTTTCCGGGTGTCTTTTACAGCCTTTTTAGTGCCCAAAAGTTCGGGTCCCCATTGACTTCTATGGGGTTCGGGTTCGGAAAAAAGTTCGGGATGAGTTCGGATCCAGAACCCGGTCATTTTCCGGATGTTCGGCCGAACCTGTCGAACCCGAACTTCAAGGTGTTCGCTCATCTCTATTCATAAGCTATGCAAATTGGTGAACAAGTAGGTTTTGCTAAGATCTGCAGATGATCACATTTTCAAGCACCTAGCTCCAATCTGTGGAAAGTGGGAGGGGCATAAAAGCCAGATTGAAAGCGTTTTTGCCACATGACACCTAAAAAAACATATAAAGTTGTGTAGGGTGATTGTGCAATGCGTCATGTTTATTGTAGTGCCAGTTATTGCTACTTGTTGAAAACTGAGAGGAACAGAATACCTGAACTGTGAGACCTTGCTTTATGAATCCGGCAGATCACTTTGCACCTAGGCTGAGATGTCAGCATTGTTTAACATTGTGCATCCTGGTGGCTGGGCCTAAAACGATCATCTGGAATGACAGCAACAGTTGCACAGAAATGAACCTCTGCAATGATGGATCATCTGATTAGAAGAATTGGGGGGCGTGGCCTGATGCCGAGCAGGAAGGCTGTGTGAGACTCTCTCCCGCTCCTAGCCTACGGATACAGCGGCTCAAAGCAGAGAAAACAACAGGGAAGAAGATCTGCAGAACCCACATTCAAGCTGGCTTACCACCCAGACCAAGCAGCCATGACGAGAGGCCGCCAAAAAAGAGCAGAACCAGCTAAAATGACGGCCTTCTTTCAACCTGCAGGCGCGTCCCAAGATGGCGCCCGCACTGCTGCAGAGCGAGACGCAGCAAGCGCGGGAGGAGAAAGATCCGATCCATCCAAGGGCGCAGTAAGTCCATCTAAATCTAAGCACCAGGGCCCCCAAAGTCTTAATCCACGAGGTCCCCCCAGGCAGCAGGAATCAAATAATTCCCCCAGCAAGGAAAGATCAGGGGACACTGGGTTTTCAAACAAGCTGGGTAATGAGGAGGCCATAACTGAATCATGCATGAGAAACATGCTGCAGGAGCTACGCTCCTCTATACAATCTGACTTTCAGACAACCATTCAGGAGGTCTATAAAGAAATTAAAGACATAGGGGACAGAACAGCCCACCTTGAAACCAAAATGGATGAATTTTCTACAGCCCATAACTCACTAGTGGATGCACAAAATGAGTTATATGACGACATGGGCGCAGTCAGGCTTAAACTAGCGGATTTAGAAGACAGAAGCCGCAGAAATAATATAAGATTCAGAGGAATCCCAGAAACGATCCAATCTGACCAACTAAAGGACTTCCTGATAGATTTTTTTGTGATCCTTCTGCCTGAATCAGAACAGAGAGACATGATCATAGATAGGGTCCACAGAATTCCCAAAGCTAAGCAAGCACCTCAAGCTGCACCAAGGGACGTTCTTGCAAGACTGCATTTTTTTCACTTTAAAGAAAAAATAATGTTGGCAGCTAGAAACGCAAAGGACATTCCAGAAAAGTATGCAGATATAACCCTATACACAGATCTCTCAACCGCCACCCTCAATAGAAGGAGGGAGTTTGCTGAAGTCACTAAAATTCTTAGAGAAAAAGGGATTCAGTACCGGTGGGGCTACCCTGTAAAATTAATAATCTACAGAAACGGTTCATCTCATGTACTATTCTCCCCGAATGCAGCGACTAAAATGGTGAACAAGTGGTTCCAGGAAACAGCGTTGAGAAGTGGACCACCGTCTCCAAGCAAGAAACCATCCACGCTGACAAGAGAATGGACCTATGTTGGACCGGACAAATCTCCTACCCAGCCTCCTGACTGACGACATCAAGCCCATCAGAGACATCAACTAAAGATACATCTTAAGATGGACGTTGATCCACTGCTGGACTCTGGGATGTTCCGTCACTTAAGGGACAATAGCTAAGTTCTTTTCAATGTTACTAATCTTTTTCATGCTAGTTTAGTTGATAATCTAACAATTTTTCTCAATTGACATACCAATGTAGGCTAGATGGGGTCCCTGGACACAAGGTTCGGAGACACTCTCTACCCCCACCACCTATCTCACCTTGGGGCTTATCCACATATCCTCAAGGTCAGACAGGACCATGTGTTACACTTATTTGAAGTTGGTTAACAGTTCCTGTTCACTTTACACATTACTGTACGTTCACTGTGTCGGTCTAAAACAAAACGTAGATCTCACTACATATTCAAATGCCCAATCTGTTGGTACTCAGGTTAACGGAAGCCCTATACGTAAGCTAATTCACAACCGTAATCAAGATGGTACTCACAATTTCCTCCATTAATGTCAAAGGGTTAAATAGCCCAATCAAAAGATCCTTTCTTTGGAAAGAAGCAAAGTCACTTAAATGTGACGTATTATGTGCACAAGAAACGCACCTACACCATAAAGATACCCAAAGGATAAAGAATAAGCATTTTCCCCACGTGTTTACAACCCCGAATACATGCAAAAGAAAAGGAGTCTTGATAGCAGTGAGAAATTCAGTGGCATTCACTCTAGTAGATGTACACACTGACAAAAATGGTCGCTAGTATCATTAATAATTTATCGTACTGCATAGTGTCTGTGTATGCCCCAAACAGAAAACAGAGCAAATTCTTTAAATGTGTACTGAAACATATCAGGAGTAAGGGGAAGGGAGCACTGATGATAATAGGGGATTGTAATAAAGTACTAATTCCGAGCTTAGACAAATCCCCCTCTAAACCAAATGAAAAAAATACTGATCTGTTTTCTTTATTCAACAAAGAAAATCTATACGACACGTGGAGAATACTACACGCGTCTGAGAAAGATTATTCTTTCTATTCTAACCCCCATAAAGTCTATTCTAGAATAGATATGGCATTGGTAGATAAAAAACTACTGCAGAGGATTACTAAATCCACTATAGGAAGTATAACATGGTCAGATCATGCCCCTATATCTATTTCGATAGAGGAAAATTTTAACTCTCTTCCCCAGACTCCCTGGAGAATCAACAATTCCCTCCTGGCAGATACTAAATCTTGTGAGATACTAGAGAAAGAAACAACAGAATTTTTCCTACATAACTGTAATGAAGACACATCAGCTCAAACAAATTGGTGCGCCTACAAAGCGGTTATAAGGGGTAAATGTATTCAATTAGCTGCTATAAAGAAGAAGCAAAAAAGAGAGAAAATAGATGACCTGTTAAACAAAATTAATATTCTAGGATCTCAGAGATTTAAGGGCCCAACTATACAGGCTTCATCATGACCACTTTGAGTTTCTCTATAGAAGAAAGAAGGCTTTACAGGGCAATAAAGCGGGGCGACTCCTGGCCAACAAGTTCAGAAATAGATTAGAGAAATCTAAAATCCCTTTTATATATGATAAAGAAGGTATAAAAATCCTAAATCCTAAAGGAATAACCAATGCACTAGCGGATTATTACACCAACCTCTACAATCTTAAACATGATCCCCATACACCACAGCCTACTGAGGAAAGCATAACTAAATTCCTGGAATCCATAAAATTGCCTTCCCTGTCTCCAGTTGATATCGAAAAACTAAACGCTCCTATATGTACTTCAGAGATAGAGACAGTAATTAAAAACTTAAAATTAAACAAATCACCAGGCCCTGATGGACTCTCAAATGAATTTTTTAAAAAGATGCATCACTTATTATCTCCCCACCTACAAATGATCTTCCAATTAATAATGAATACTGGCCATGTAAGACAGGAAATGCTCCATGCTCTCATCGTCACGTTGCCCAAACCGGGGAAGACCCCAGACAAAGCAGAAAATTTCCGCCCAATATCACTCTTGAACGGTGATCTAAAATTTTTTTCTAAAATCCTAGCCAATAGATTAATAGACATCCTACCAAAACTAATAAAAGAGGACCAGGTGGGATTTATCAAACACAGGCAAACTACGGATGGAACTAGAAGGTTCATAAACTTAATACACCACGTGGAGCGCACTGGAACGCCTTCTCTGCTCCTCTCCTTGGATGCAGAGAAGGCGTTCGACAGGGTCCACTGGGGATACTTACAAAGGACTTTGGAGTCCTTTGGTTTCATAGGCCCCTATCTAACGGCAATTATGTCACTATACTCACATCCGTCAGCGACAGTGCTTTCTTCTGGATTCCTGTCTCAAAGATTCGGAATTACAAACGGAACACGTCAGGGATGTCCCCTTTCCCCAATGATATTCGCCTTAATAATAGAGCCGTTAGCTGAAAAAGTAAGGGAAGACCCTCATATTCAGGGTATTCAGGTGGGCCAAACATTCCACAAAATAGGGCTCTTTGCAGACGATATTCTCCTCATATGTAAAGACCCATTAAACTCGCTTCCTGCCATAGCTAAAGTACTCCAAAATTTCAGCGAAATTTCATATTACAAAATGAACCAATCCAAATCCTCTATACTCAATATGGGTATTTCACGCAAAATTCAAGCAAGCCTCAAAACCACATACTCATTTAAATGGGAGTCTGAAGCTATTCAGTATCTAGGGGTTAAACTGAGCTACCCAGCAAACAAACTATTTGATTCGAACTATTCAAACCTTTTATCAGATATTAAAAAAGAATTAGCTAATTTTAAAAGTGGCAATATCTCATGGCTTGGGAAAATAGCAGCTATGAAAATGCTTATCATTCCGAAACTACTATACCTTTTTCGAAATGTACCAATTAGTTTGCCTATCTCCTTCCTCCAAAAAATCCAGTCCACTTTAATGGGATTCATTTGGAGCAACAAACCCCCAAGGGTTAAATCGGAAGTTCTATATAAGGATCTGAGGATGGGGGGAGTGAGCTGCCCGTCGATAAGTTCATATTATTACGCTGTTATATTAGACCAATTGAAACCTCTTTGGTTAGGTAATACATCGCGACACTGGGTCTCAATGGAAATGACCACAATAGGCGCGATCAAATTAAGTGCAAAACTTAGAGCGGTATCCCTATTCAACTTGCAAATAAAATCCATACACCCTACTATAGGAGCCATATATGACACTTGGCGGAGGATAGTTTTACCACGTAGCCTATACACTTTAGAAGATATAGATGTTCTTGAAGCTTACATCCCGAATATAAATTTATCAGCATGGAGAGCTGTAGGTATAAAGAAACTTTCTGATTTACTCATGGGCAATAAATGTACCAGTTTTCAGGAACTGCAGAAGAAATTTGATTTACCAGACTCGGAGACTTTCTCATATCTCCAGGTGAGGCACGCTTTAAGCAAGCTGCCAAAATCTACTAACTTAGACAATAATTAGAGATGAGCGAACACCTTGAAGTTCGGGTTCGACAGGTTCGGCCGAACATCCGGAAAATGACCGGGTTCTGGATCCGAACTCATCCCGAACTTTTTTCCGAACCCGAACCCCATAGAAGTCAATGGGGACCCGAACTTTTGGGCACTAAAAAGGCTGTAAAAGACACCCGGAAAGGGCTAGAGGGCTGCAAAAGGCAGCAAAATGTAGGTAAATCCCCTGCAAACAAATGTAGATAGGGAAATAATGAGTTAACATAAAATAAATAAAAATTAACCAATATTGATTGGAGTGAGGTCCCATAGCAGAGAATCAGGCTTCAAGTCACCCACCAATGGAGAAGGTCACTTACTATTATTTCGACCCCAGCACCCAGACAAAGGAGAGAGGTCCCACAGCAGAGAATCAGGCATCATAACACCCACCACATGAGAAGGCCACATTTGGTTACTTTGACCCCTGCACCCAGACGGAGGAGAGAGGTCCCACACCAGAGAATCATTGCATCATATCACCCACCACAAGAGAAGGCCACATTTGGTTACTTTGACCCCTGCACCCAGACGGAGGAGAGAGGTCCCACAGCAGAGAATCAGGCATCATATCACCCACCACAGGAGAAGGACACATATAGTTACTTTGACCCCTGCACCCAGACGGAGGAGAGAGGTCCCACACCAGAGAATCATTGCATCATATCACCCACCACAGGAGAAGGCCACATTTAGTTACTTTGACCCCTGCACCCAGACGGAGGAGAGAGGTCCCACACCAGAGAATCATTGCATCATATCACCCACCACAGGAGAAGGCCACATTTGGTTACTTTGACCCCTGCACCCAGACGGAGGAGAGAGGTCCCACAGCAGAGAATCATTGCATCATATCACCCACCACAGGAGAAGGCCACATTTGGTTACTTTGACCCCTGCACCCAGACGGAGGAGAGAGGTCCCACACCAGAGAATCATTGCATCATATCACCCAGCACAGGAGAAGGCCACTTTCATTGACTTAGGCCTTAGCACCCAGACAGAGGAGACATGTCAGATGGCACAAACATTAGCTTCCTATCACCCAGCACAGGAGAAGGCCAGTAAAAATCACACCAAGACCCCATTGATTCCACCCAGCGATGCCGCAGGCCAAAGTCGCTGATTCAGGCCCGCAGCATAAAATTTTAGATCACCCAGCAGAGGGGAAGGCCACTTTCCTTGACTTAGGCCTTAGCACCCAGACAGATCACACATGTCAGATGGCACAAACATTAGCTTCCTATCACCCAGCACAGGAGAAGTCCAGTAAAAATCACACCAAGACCCCATTGATTCCACCCAGCGATGCCGCAGGCCAAAGTCGCTGATTCAGGCCCGCAGCATAAAATTTTAGATCAACCAGCAGAGGGGAAGGCCACTTGCCTTGACTTCGGCCTTAGCACCCAGACAGATCACACATGTCAGATGGCACAAGCATTAGCTTTCTATCACCCAGCACAGGAGAAGTCCAGTAAAAATCACACCAAGACCCCATTGATTCCACCCAGCGATGCCGCAGGCCAAAGTCGCTGATTCAGGCCCGCAGCATAAAATTTTAGATCAACCAGCAGAGGGGAAGGCCACTTGCCTTGACTTCGGCCTTAGCACCCAGACAATTCACACATGTCAGATGGCACAAGCATTAGCTTTCTATCACCCAGCACAGGAGAAGGCCACATATAGTTACTTTGACCCCTGCACCCAGACGGAGGAGAGAGGTCCCACAGCAGAGAATCAGGCATCATATCACCCACCACAGGAGAAGGACACATTTGGTTACTTTGACCCCTGCACCCAGACGGAGGAGAGAGGTCCCACAGCAGAGAATCATTGCATCATATCACCCACCACAGGAGAAGGCCACATTTGGTTACTTTGACCCCTGCACCCAGACGGAGGAGAGAGGTCCCACAGCAGAGAATCAGGCATCATATCACCCACCACAGGAGAAGGCCACATTTGGTTACTTTGACCCCTGCACCCAGACGGAGGAGAGAGGTCCCACACCAGAGAATCATTGCATCATATCACCCACCACAGGAGAAGGCCACATTTGGTTACTTTGACCCCTGCACCCAGACGGAGGAGAGAGGTCCCACAGCAGAGAATCATTGCATCATATCACCCACCACAGGAGAAGGCCACATTTGGTTACTTTGACCCCTGCACCCAGACGGAGGAGAGAGGTCCCACAGCAGAGAATCATTGCATCATATCACCCACCACAAGAGAAGGCCACATTTGGTTACTTTGACCCCTGCACCCAGACGGAGGAGAGAGGTCCCACAGCAGAGAATCATTGCATCATATCATCCACCACAGAAGAAGGACACATTTGGTTACTTTGACCCCTGCACCCAGACGGAGGAGAGAGGTACCACACCAGAGAATCATTGCATCATATCATCCACCACAAGAGAAGGCCACATTTGGTTACTTTGACCCCTGCACCCAGACGGAGGAGAGAGGTCCCACAGCAGAGAATCATTGCATCATATCACCCACCACAGGAGAAGGCCACATTTGGTTACTTTGACCCCTGCACCCAGACGGAGGAGAGAGGTCCCACAGCAGAGAATCATTGCATCATATCACCCACCACAGGAGAAGGCCACATTTGGTTACTTTGACCCCTGCACCCAGACGGAGGAGAGAGGTCCCACAGCAGAGAATCATTGCATCATATCACCCACCACAGGAGAAGGCCACATTTGGTTACTTTGACCCCTGCACCCAGACGGAGGAGAGAGGTCCCACAGCAGAGAATCATTGCATCATATCACCCACCACAGGAGAAGGCCACATTTGGTTACTTTGACCCCTGCACCCAGACGGAGGAGAGAGGTCCCACAGCAGAGAATCATTGCATCATATCACCCACCACAGGAGAAGGCCACATTTGGTTACTTTGACCCCTGCACCCAGACGGAGGAGAGAGGTCCCACAGCAGAGAATCATTGCATCATATCACCCACCACAGGAGAAGGCCACATATAGTTACTTTGACCCCTGCACCCAGACGGAGGAGAGAGGTCCCACAGCAGAGAATCAGGCATCATATCACCCACCACAGGAGAAGGACACATATAGTTACTTTGACCCCTGCACCCAGACGGAGGAGAGAGGTCCCACAGCAGAGAATCAGGCATCATATCACCCACCACAGGAGAAGGCCACATTTAGTTACTTTGACCCCTGCACCCAGACGGAGGAGAGAGGTCCCACAGCAGAGAATCAGGCATCATATCACCCACCACAGGAGAAGGCCACATATAGTTACTTTGACCCCTGCACCCAGACAGAGGAGAGAGGTCGCATGGCAGAGGTTACGGCTTCATTTCACCCACCAGTTTAACAGGCCACTTTCATCTATTTAGGCCCCGGCCAGCAGACAGAGGAGAGGTTCATTCAACTTTGGGTTGCACCCCAAGATCCTGGTTAATTTAAAAAAAATAATTATTCGATAAAGAAGTGGCACGGAGTACAAGACAACATGGTTTAGGGGAAGGCAGTTATTAAGGACTACTCTGCACAAGGGAGGGCCAGGTCCTGTGGGATCCATGCCTGGTTCATTTTTATGAACGTCAGCTTGTCCACGTTGGCTGTTGACAGGCGACTGCGTTTGTCAGTAATGACGCCCCTGCCGTGCTGAATACACGTTCAGATAAAACGCTGGCCGCCGGGCAGGACAGCACCTCCAAGGCATAACATGCTAACTCTGGCCACGTGGACAATTTTGAAACCCAGAAGTTGAATGGGGCCGAACCATCCGTCAGTACGTGGAGGGATGTGCAGACGTACTGTTCAACCATGTTAGTGAAATGTTGCCTCCTGCTAACACGTTCCGTATCAGGTGGTGCATTTATCTGTGGCGTGGAGACAAAACTTTGCCACATTTCTGCCATGCTAACCCTGCCCTCAGAGGAGCTGGCCGTGACAAAGCTGCGTTGGCGACCCCTAGCGCCTCCTCTGCCTTGGCCTTCCACCTGTTCCCCTGTGACATTTGGGAATGCTCTCAGGAGCGCGTCTACCAGCGTGCGCTTGTACTCGCGCATCTTCCTATCACGCTCCAGTGCAGGAAGTAAGGTGGGCACATTGTCTTTGTACCGGGGATCCAGCAGGGTGGCAACCCAGTAGTCCGCACACGTTAAAATGTGGGCAACTCTGCTGTCGTTGCGCAGGCACTGCAGCATGTAGTCGCTCATGTGTGCCAGGCTGCCCAGAGGTAAGGACAAGCTGTCCTCTGTGGGAGGCGTATCGTCATCGTCCTCCGTATCCCCCCAGCCACGCACCAGTGATGGGCCTGAGCTGTGTTGGGTGCCACCCCGCTGTGAACCTGCTTCCTCCTCATCCTCCTCCACCTCCTCCTCATCCTCCTCGTCCTCCGGTAGTGGGCCCTGGCTGGCCGCATTTGTACCTGCTCTCTGCTGTTGGAAAATACCTCCCTCTGAGCCACTTCTAACAGACTGGCCTGACAGTGCTAAAAACGAACCCTCCTCCTCCTCCTCTTCCCGGGCCACCTCCTCTTCCATCATAGCCCTAAGCGTTTTCTCAAGGAGACATAAAAGTGGTATTGTAAGACTGATAACGCTGTCATCGCCACTGGCCATGTTGGTGGAGTACTCGAAACAGCGCAACAGGGCACACAGGTCTCGCATGGAGGCCCAATCATTGGTGGTAAAGTGGTGCTGTTCCGCAGTGCGACTGACCCGTGCGTGCTGCAGCTGAAACTCCACTATGGCCTGCTGCTGCTCGCACAGTCTCTCCAGCATGTGCAAGGTGGAGTTCCAACGGGTGGGCACGTCGCATATTAGGCGGTGAGTTCCGCTGTAGAGCAGACAGGCGAGCAGCGGCAGGATGTGAACGCCGGAAGCGCGCACAGACGGCCCGCACTTTATGCAGCAGCTCTGACATGTCTGGGTAGTTGTGGAGGAACTTCTGCACCACCAAATTCAGCACATGCGCCAGGCAAGGGATGTGCGTCAAACCGGCTAGTCCCAGAGCTGCCACGAGATTTCGCCCATTATCGCACACCACCAGGCCGGGCTTGAGGCCCACCGGCAGCAACCACTCGTCGGTCTGTTGCTCAATACCCCGCCACAACTCCTGCGCGGTGTGGGGCCTGTCCCCCAAACATAAGAGTTTCAGAATGGCCTGCTGACGTTTACCCCAGGCTGTGCTGAAGTTGGTGGTGACGGTGTGTGGCTGACTGGATGAGCTGGTGGAAGCAGTGGAGGAGGAGGCCAAGTAGGAGGAGGAGGCTACAGGAGGCAAAGAATGATGCCCTGCGATCCTTGGCGGAGGAAGGACGTGCGCAAAGGAACTCTCCGCCTGGGGCCCAGCCGCCACTACATTTACCCAGTGTGCAGTTAGGGAGATATAGCGTCCCTGGCCGTGCTTACTGGTCCACGTATCTGTGGTTAGGTGGACCTTGCCACAAATGGCGTTGCGCAGTGCACACTTGATTTGATCAGATACTTGCTTGTGCAGGGAAGGCACGGCTGTCTTGGAGAAGTAGTGGCGGCTGGGAACAACATACTGTGGGACAGCCATGGCCATCAGCTGTTTGAAGCTGTCTGTGTCCACCAGCCTGAATGACAGCATTTCAAAGGCCAGTAGTTTAGAAATGCTGGCATTCAGGCCCAGGGCTCGAGGGTGGCTTGGTGGGAATTTACGCTTTCTCTCAAAGGTTTGTGAGATGGAGAGCTGAACGCTGCTGATGGGTGACAGGGTGGAGATGCTTGGTGACGCAGTTGGTGGTGGTGGTGTCGGTGGCACATCCTCTGTGTGGTGGTCGGCAGGTGGCAACATTCCTCCCGTGGCGGAGGCAGTGGCCGAGGCAGCAGCAGTAGAGTGGGCAGGGGGAGCCTGATTGAGTTCCTTGTTTTTAAGGTGTTTACTCCACTGCAGTTCATGCTTTGCATGTAGATGCCTGGTCATGCAAGTTGTGCTGAGGTTCAGAACGTTAACGCCCCGCCTCAGGCTCTGATGGCACAGCGTGCAAATCACTCGGGCCTTGTCGTCAGCACATTGTTTGAAGAAGTGCCATGCCAGGGAACTCCTTGAAGTTGCCTTTGGGGTGCTGAGTCCCTGTTGGCGCTGGCCAGTAGCAGGCGAACTCTGGGGGCGGCGGCTGTTCTGCTTTTGCCCCCTGCTCTCTCTTTGGCTTCGCTGTTGTCTCGGTCTCACCACTGCCTCTTCCTCTGAACTATGAAAGTCAGCGGCACGACCTTCAGTCCATGTGGGGTCTAGGACCTCATCGTCCTCTGCATCGTCTTCCACCCAGTCTTCCTCCCTGACCTCCTCCTGTTCAGCCTGCACACTGCAGTAAGACGCGACAGTAGGCACCTGCGTTTCGTCATCATCAGATACTGGATGACTCTGCTGAGGTGGTATTCCCATGTCCTCATCATCTGGAAACATAAGTGGTTGTGCGTCAGTGCATGGTATGTCTTCCACCGCTGCGGAAGGGCTAGGTGGATGCCCTTGGGAAACCCTGCCAGCAGAGTCTTCAAACAGTATCAGAGACTGCTGCATAACTTCTGGCTCAGGCTGTTTCCCTGATATGCATGGGGGTGATCTGACAGACTGATGGGCTTGGTTTTCGGGAGCCATCTGGGCGCTTTCTGCTGAAGACTGGGTGTGAGATAATGTTGTGAACGTGCTGGATGCACTGTCGGCCACCCAATCGACTAATGCCTGTACCTGCTCGGGCCTTACCATCCTCAAAACGGCATTGGGCCCCACCAAATATCGATTTAAATTCTGGCGGCTACCGGGACCTGAGGTAGTTGGTTCACTACTTTCTGTGGCGGTGGCCGAACGGCCACGTCCTCTCCCTGCACCAAAGGGTCTACTGACACCACCACGGCCGCGTCCACGTCCCTTACTAGATTGTTTCCTCATTGTTGCGATTCAACAACCAGCACACTAATAAAAAGTATATTTGGCACAATATGTATAAATATGTATATGTATGAAATAGCTGGTTTTAGCTATTCAATGTTAACTATTGGAGTAATATACCCTTTTTATGAAAAAACAAATGATTCCTGCTCCTGCTGTTCAACCAGGTGTATGAAATAGCAGGTTTTTGCTATATAATTTTACAAAATAGTGAAATATACCCTTTTTGGGAAAAAAACAATTTTAGCCGGCTAACTACAGGTAAACCGGATGTATGAAATGCGTCCTTTCAGCACGGCTATTATGACATTTACTGAAATATACACTTTTACGGACAGAGGCGGAGTAGGCCCTTAAACGGCGGTATAACAGATGTATGAAATAGCTGGTTTTAGCTAGTCAATGTTAACCATTTGAGTAATATACCCTTTTTAGGAAAAAACAAATTATGCGTGCTCTAGCAGTTCAACCAGGTGTATGGAATAGCTGGTTTTTGGTATATAATTCTAAAAAATAGTGAAATATACCCTTTTTGTGAAAAAAACAATTTTATCCGGCTAACTACAGGTAAACCGGATGTATGAAATGCGTCCTTTCAGCACGGCTATTCTGCCAGTTACTGAAATATACACTTTTACGGACAGAGGCGGAGTAGGCCCTTAAACGGCGGTATAACAGATGTATGAAATAGCTGGTTTTAGCTATTCAATGTTAACCATTTGAGTAATATACCCTTTTTATGAAAAAACAAATTATTCCTGCTCCTGCTGTTCAACCAGGTGTATGAAATAGCTGGTTTTTGGTATATAATAATACAAAATAGTGAAATATACCCTTTTTGTGAAAAAAACAATTTTTGACGGCTAACTACAGATAAACCGGATGTATGAAATGCTGTTTTCAGCTAGGCAATTATAACAAGTTAGTGAAATATACCCTTTACGGACAGATGCGGAGTAGGCCCTCCGGCAGTTTAACCAGATGTATGAAATAGCTGGTTTTAGCTATTCAATGTTAACTATTTGAGTAATATACCCTTTTTATGAAAAAAAGAAATTATTCCTGCTCCTGCACTGTTATCAGGTAAACCTAGTAAACAGATGTATGAAATAGCTCTTTTTTTATATGAAATAGCTAGCATTATAACACTTAGTGAAATATACCCTTTACACATTCCTGCGGTAAACAGATGTATGAAATAGTTTAGCTATTCAATTTAACTATTAGAGAAATATACCCTTGTGAAATCTGCTCTGCAGGTAAACCAGATTTATGAAATAGCTATTTTTAGCTATGCAATTTCAACAATTAAGAAATATACCCTTTTACGGAAAAACAGATTATAGGCTGCAAACGGCGGTAAAACAGATGTATGAAATAGCTGGATTTAGCTATTCAATTTTAACTATTAGAGAAATATACCCTTTTTGTGAAAAAAACAAATTAGTCCTGCTCCTGCAGGTAAACCGGATGTATGAAATAGCTCTTTTCAGCCAGGCAATTATAACAGTTAGTGAAATATACCCTTTTACGGACAGATGCGGAGTAGGGCCGCAAACGGCGGTAAAACAGATGTATGAAATAGCTGGATTTAGCTATTCAATTTTAACTATTAGAGAAATATACCCTTTTTGTGAAAAAAACAAATTATTCCAGCTACTGCAGATAAACTGGATGTATGAAAGCTGTCTTTTCAGCCAGGCAATTGTAACAGTTAGTGAAATATACCCTTTTAACAGATGCGGAGTAGGCCTGCAAACAGATGTATGAAATAGTCCTTTTTAGCTATGCAATTTTAACAATTAGAGAAATATTGTCACGGCTGTATAAATAACCAGAGCGTACACAGTGGAAAAGCTATTGACCGGACCCAACCTAGGGAGCAGAAGGGTGACCCCTGTCTGACCCTAACAGCTCTCCCTATGCTGCTCAGCACATGTCCAGACCCCAATGGTGGATGGAGACATGCCCACGTACCTAAGGCTGGAGACCACTGGAATCCCTACGCTCGTGGAAGGGGGCACGGCCACCGGTGCTCTACTCAGGATATGGAGAGAACCGAGGCACGTCTTAGATCTCGGTCAGAAAAGAGACATAAGATAAGTAAAGACTGTACACTTAACTGAAGGGGCTGCAGCAGCAGAGAACACAGGTGCAAGACAGCAGACCAAATCCAAAGAACTTGCTTCAGCAGAACATAGGTCCAGAGAAACGATATCACACAAGTGGCGTTACTGGAGCAGGTTATACAGCACTAGGTAGAAAGTATAAACCGCACAAAACAAACAAAACAGAAAGGCTTTAAAGGCAGGGCAATCAAAGAGAGAAGGGACAGCTGGGAGGAAGGAAACAGAAAGTAAGACCTCATCACAGGGGCGGAGAGACATTGCTGAGAGAACACCTCCAACTCTAGCAAATGACATCATCACAGGGGTGGAGAAACAGAACTATGGAGACTACTGATAGTTCAGGTAGTGACAGTACCCCCCCCTCTACGGGTGGACTCCGGACAACCAGGACCCACCTTCTCAGGATGAGCCCTATGAAAAGCCCTGATGAGGCGAGTGGCTTTAATGTCCGACACCGGAACCCACATCCTCTCCTCAGGACCATAACCCTTCCAATGAACTAGGTACTGAAGAGAACCGCGAACAAGGCGAGAGTTCACAATTCTGGAAACCTCAAACTCCAGATTGCCATCAATCAAAATCGGAGGAGGAGGCAAAGAGGAGGGAACCGTGGGCTGGACATATGGTTTTAAGAGAGATCTGTGAAATACATTATGTATCTTCCAAACCCGTGGAAGATCAAGACGGAAGGCAACAGGATTGACGATTGACGAGATCTTATAAGGCCCAATAAACTTGGGACCCAATTTCCAGGAGGGAACCTTCAGTTTAATATTTCTTGTAGACAACCACACCAGATCACCCACATTCAGGTCCGGACCAGGCACACGTCTCTTATCGGCCACACGCTTATATTTCTCACTCATCTTTCTTAGATTACTCTGAATCTTTTGCCAAATAGTAGACAAAGACGAGGAAAATCTCTCCTCCTCAGGCAAACCAGAAGTACCCCCTCCCGAGAATGTCCCAAACTGCGGATGAAACCCATATGCACCAAAGAACGGTGACTTATCAGAAGATTCCTGACGACGGTTGTTCAGAGCAAACTCAGCGAGAGGGAGAAACGAACACCAATCCTCCTGATTCTCTGCCACAAAACAGCGCAAATATGTCTCCAGATTCTGATTGACGCGTTCAGTCTGACCATTCGACTGCGGGTGAAAAGCAGAAGAAAAGGACAGACGAATCCCCAGGCGAGAACAAAAAGCCTTCCAGAATCTGGACACAAATTGCGTGCCTCTATCGGAAACAATATCAGAGGGAATGCCATGCAATTTAACAATATGGTCAACAAAGCTTGCGCCAAAGTTTTGGCATTGGGTAAACCAGGGAAGGGAACGAAATGAACCATCTTACTAAAGCGATCCACCACCACCAGGATCACGGACTTCCCTGAGGAACGAGGAAGATCCGTGATAAAGTCCATGGACAAATGTGTCCAAGGACGGGAAGGTATGGGTAATGGGAGAAGGGGACCTGAAGGCGGTGAACGAGGGACCTTAGCGCGAGCGCACGTCTCACAAGCAGCCACAAAACCCTCCACCGATTTACGAAGAGCCGGCCACCAAAATCTCCGGGCAATAAGATCTATAGTGGCTCTACTCCCGGGATGACCAGCAAGTACAGTATCATGATGCTCCTTGAAGAGTTTATGACGTAACTCAGGAGGCACAAACAATTTCCCAGAAGGACAACGAACAGGCGCCTCTGCCTGGGCAGCCTGGACCTCTGCCTCCAAATCAGAATACAGAGCAGAAACAACTACTCCCTCCGCCAAAATGGGACCCGGGTCCTCGGAGTTTCCTCCTCCCGGAAAACAGCGAGAGAGAGCATCTGCCTTCACATTTTTAATCCCAGGGCGGAACGTAACCACAAAATTAAACCTAGAAAAGAACAAGGACCATCTGGCCTGTCTCGGGTTCAGACGCTTGGCTGATTCCAAATAGGCCAGATTCTTATGGTCGGTAAATACGGTAATTGGGTGTCTGGCTCCCTCCAACCAATGACGCCATTCCTCAAAAGCCAATTTGATGGCCAACAACTCCCTATTTCCCACATCGTAATTTCTCTCTGCGGCGGAGAGTTTCTTTGAGAAAAAGGCACACGGTCGCCATTTGGCAGGAGAGGGACCCTGAGATAAGACCGCGCCCACCCCCACCTCAGAGGCATCCACCTCAACAATAAAAGGTAGAGAGACATCAGGTTGTACCAAAATGGGAGCGGAAGCAAAACGCTCTTTAATACTAGAAAAGGCTTTAAGCGCATCTTCCGACCAAGAGGAAAAATCCACCCCCTTTTTTGTCATGTCAGTGAGGGGTTTGACAACAGAGGAATAATTCAAAATGAACTTTCTGTAATAGTTCGCAAAACCCAGAAAGCGCATCAATGCCTTCTGATTCTCAGGAAGGTCCCACTCAAGCACAGCACGGACCTTCTCTGGATCCATGCGAAAACCAGAAGCAGAGAGGAGAAAACCCAGAAATTGAATCTCCGACACCATAAAAACACATTTCTCCAGCTTGGCGTACAATTTATTTTCCCGCAGAATCCGCAGAACCTGAAAAAGATGATCCTGATGGGTCTGAACATCAGGGGAAAAAATCAAAATATCATCAAGATACACCAACACAAATTTCCCCATTAAATGGTAGAAAATACTGTTAACAAAATGCTGGAAGACGGCCGGAGCATTCATCAGGCCGAAAGGCATAACGAGATTCTCGAAATGCCCGTTGGGGGTATTAAAGGCCGTTTTCCATTCATCCCCCTCTCTGACCCTGACCAGATTGTACGCACCTCTTAAATCCAACTTGGAAAAAACCTTTGCCCCAACAATTTGGTTGAAGAGGTCCGGGATCAGAGGAAGGGGATAAGGATCGCGGATTGTAATACGGTTCAGTTCCCTGAAATCTAGGCAAGGTCTCAGAGAGCCATCTTTTTTTTTAACAAAAAAGAAACCAGCGGCAACAGGTGATTTTGAGGGACGAATATGCCCCTTATCGAGACTCTCAGAGATATAGGTTCGCATCGCGACTCTTTCTGGTTGTGAGAGATTGTACAGGCGTGCTTTTGGCAGTTTGGCGCCGGGAATGAGGTTAATGGGACAGTCATACTCCCGGTGAGGAGGTAGCTCCTGAACACCACTCTCGGAAAACACGTCCGAGAATTCAGAGAGAAATGATGGCAGAGTTTTAGTAGACACCTCAGCAAAAGTCGCCGAAAGACAATTCTCTCTACAAAACTCACTCCATTCATTTATTTGCCTTCCTTGCCAATCAATAGTGGGGTTATGTCTAGTGAGCCAGGGTAATCCCAAAACTAGAGGAGAAGGCAAACCGTTAAGGACAAAACATGATATATCCTCCACATGAGCGTCACCCACAGCCAATCGGATATTGTGAACAATGCCCTTAAGGGATCTCTGTGAGAGTGGAGCAGAGTCAATAGCAAAAACAGGTATATCCTTTTCTAAAGTGCAAACCTGAAAACCATGCATGGCTACAAATTGACTGTCAATAAGATTGACGGCCGCCCCACTATCGACAAAAATTTCACAAGAGATGACTTTACTCTCTAGCGCCACCCTGGCAGAAAGGAGAAAACGGGAACTGCAGGTCAGAGGAAAAGCATCAATTTCTACACCAACTTTGCCCAAGGTAGCAGAGTTTGATGATTTACATTTTGAGGTCTTTCTTTTATTATCAGTCTTAGTACAGTTCCTGAATTTCCTAGAGGGACAGACATTTGCCAAATGACCTATGCCCCCACAACAAAAACACACCATTGTCTGAGGAGTAAATCCTCCTTTATCAGAGGTAAGTCGACCTAACTGCATGGGCTCCTCTTCAGAGGGGAGCGGGACAGGATGGGGCCCCTGCACACTGAATGAGTCCGCACCACTGCCCCTACATTGACAATGGCTGGACAGTGAGGTCTCCTTTCTTTCTCTTAGACGCCTGTCAAGGCGTACCGCCAGTGACATGGCAGAGTCTAAGGATGTTGGTCTCTCATGGAAAGCAAATGCATCTTTCAATTTCTCTGAGAGTCCATGGCAGAACTGACTCCGGAGTGCAGCATCATTCCAACCTGAATCAGCTGCCCATCTCCGAAATTCAGAACAATAAAGCTCAGCAGACAGTTTGTTCTGGCATAACAAACGTAAGTTAGATTCAGCCAGAGCAACACGATCCGGGTCATCATATATCTGCCCCAGGGCGGCAAAAAATCCAACCACCGATCGAAGGGAGGGATCCCCCGATGGCAGCGAAAAAGCCCAAGTCTGAGCATTACCCCTGAGCAGGGAGATGACAATCCTCACCCTCTGCTCCTCATCACCAGAGGAATGAGGACACAAGCAAAAATGGAGTTTGCATGCCTCTCTGAAGCGAACAAAACTCTCACTGCCCCCGGAAAAAGTCTCCGGAAGTGAGACCTTTGGCTCGCAACAAACTCCATGGGGCAGAGCAGGGCCCAATGCTTGAAGCTGAGTTATAGCTTGACGTAGATCCGTTACCTCCAAAGAAAGACCTTGCATGCGGTCAACCAGGTCAGAAAGCGGATCCATGTCAAGAAAAACGGTTATGGCGGTTTATAATGTCACGGCTGTATGAATAACCAGAGCATGCACAGTGAATAAGCTACTGACCGGACCCAAACTAGGGAGCAGAAGGGTGACCCCTGTCAGACCCTAACAGCTCTCCCTATGCTGCTCAGCACATGTCCAGACCCCAATGGTGGATGGAGACATGCCCACGTACCTAAGGCTGGAGACCACTGGAATCCCTACGCTCGTGGAAGGGGGCACGGCCACCGGTGCTCTACTCAGGATATGGAGAGAACCGAGGCACGTCTTAGATCTCGGTCAGAAAAGAGACATAAGATAAGTAAAGACTGTACACTTAACTGAAGGGGCTGCAGCAGCAGAGAACACATATGCAAGACAGCAGACCAGATCCAACGAGCTTGCTTCAGCAGAACATAGGTCCAGAGAAACGATATCACACAAGTGGCGTTACTGGAGCAGGTTATACAGCACTAGGTAGAAAGTATAAACCGCACAAAACAAACAAAACAGAAAGGCTTTAAAGGCAGGGCAATCAAAGAGAGAAGGGACAGCTGGGAGGAAGGAAACAGAAAGTAAGACCTCATCACAGGGGCGGAGAGACATTGCTGAGAGAACACCTCCAACTCTAGCAAATGACATCATCACAGGGGTGGAGAAACAGAACTATGGAGACTACTGATAGTTGTCACTACCTGAACTATCAGTAGTCTCCATAGTTCTGTTTCTCCACCCCTGTGATGATGTCATTGCTAGAGTTGGAGGTGTTCTCTCAGCAATGTCTCTCCGCCCCTGTGATGAGGTCTTACTTTCTGTTTCCTTCCTCCCAGCTGTCCCTTCTCTCTTTGATTGCCCTGCCTTTAAATCCTCTCTGTCTTTTCTGTTATGTGCGGTTTATACTTTCTACCTAGTGCTGTATAACCTGCTCCAGTAACTCCACTTGTGTGATATCGTTTCTCTGGACCTATGTTCTGCTGAAGCAAGTTCTTTGGATTTGGTCTGCTGTCTTGGATCTGTGTTCTCTGCTGCTGCAGCCCCTTCAGTTAAGTGTACAGTCTTTGCTTATTTTCTGTCTCTTTTCTGACCGGATCTGAGTCGTGCCTCGGTTCTCTCCATATTCTGAGTAGAGCACCGGTGGCCGTGCCCCCTTCCACGAGTGTAGGGATTACAGTGGTCTTCAGCCTTAGGTACGCGGGCATGTCTCCATCCACCATCAGGGTCTGGACATGTGCTAAGCAGCATAGGGAGAGCTGTTAGGGTCGGACAGGGGTCGCCCTTCTGCTCCCTAGTTTGGGTCCGGTCAATAGCTTATTCACTGTGCATGCTCTGGTTATTTATACAGCCGTGACATTATAAACCGCCATAACCGTTTTTCTTGACATGGATCCGCTTTCTGACCTGGTTGACCGCATGCAAGGTCTTTCTTTGGAGGTAACGGATCTACGTCAAGCTATAACTCAGCTTCAAGCATTGGGCCCTGCTCTGCCCCATGGAGTTTGTTGCGAGCCAAAGGTCTCACTTCCGGAGACTTTTTCCGGGGGCAGTGAGAGTTTTGTTCGCTTCAGAGAGGCATGCAAACTCCATTTTTGCTTGTGTCCTCATTCCTCTGGTGATGAGGAGCAGAGGGTGAGGATTGTCATCTCCCTGCTCAGGGGTAATGCTCAGACGTGGGCTTTTTCGCTGCCATCGGGGGATCCCTCCCTTCGATCGGTGGTTGGATTTTTTGCCGCCCTGGGGCAGATATATGATGACCCGGATCGTGTTGCTCTGGCTGAATCTAACTTACGTCTTTTATGCCAGAACAAACTGTCTGCTGAGCTTTATTGTTCTGAATTTCGGAGATGGGCAGCTGATTCAGGTTGGAATGATGCTGCACTCCGGAGTCAGTTCTGCCATGGACTCTCAGAGAAATTGAAAGATGCATTTGCTTTCCATGAGAGACCAACATCCTTAGACTCTGCCATGTCACTGGCGGTACGCCTTGACAGGCGTCTAAGAGAAAGAAAGGAGACCTCACTGTCCAGCCATTGTCAATCTAGGGGCAGTGGTGCGGACTCATTCAGTGTGCAGGGGCCCCATCCTGTCCCGCTCCCCTCTGAAGAGGAGCCCATGCAGTTAGGTCGACTTACCTCTGATAAAGGAGGATTTACTCCTCAGAGAATGGTGTGTTTTTGTTGTGGGGGCATAGGTCATTTGGCAAATGTCTGTCCCTCTAGGAAATTCAGGAACTGTACTAAGACTGATAATAAAAGAAAGACCTCAAAATGTAAATCATCAAACTCTGCTACCTTGGGCAAAGTTGGTGTAGAAATTGATGCTTTTCCTCTGACCTGCAGTTCCCGTTTTCTCCTTTCTGCCAGGGTGGCGCTAGAGAGTAAAGTCATCTCTTGTGAAATTTTTGTCGATAGTGGGGCGGCCGTCAATCTTATTGACAGTCAATTTGTAGCCATGCATGGTTTTCAGGTTTGCACATTAGAAAAGGATATACCTGTTTTTGCTATTGACTCTGCTCCACTCTCACAGAGATCCCTTAAGGGCATTGTTCACAATATCCGATTGGCTGTGGGTGACGCTCATGTGGAGGATATATCATGTTTTGTCCTTAACGGTTTGCCTTCTCCTCTAGTTTTGGGATTACCCTGGCTCACTAGACATAACCCCACTATTGATTGGCAAGGAAGGCAAATAAATGAATGGAGTGAGTTTTGTAGAGAGAATTGTCTTTCGGCGACTTTTGCTGAGGTGTCTATTAAAACTGTGCCATCATTTCTCTCTGAATTCTCGGACGTGTTTTCAGAGAGTGGTGTTCAGGAGCTGCCTCCTCACCGGGAGTATGACTGTCCCATTAACCTCATTCCCGGCGCCAAACTGCCAAAAGCACGCCTGTACAATCTCTCACAACCAGAAAGAGTCGCAATGCGAACCTATATCTCTGAGAGTCTCGATAAGGGGCATATTCGTCCCTCAAAATCACCTGTTGCCGCTGGTTTTTTTTTTGTTAAAAAAAAAGATGGCTCTCTCAGACCTTGCCTAGATTTCAGGGAACTGAACCGTATTACTATCCGCGATCCTTATCCCCTTCCTCTGATCCCGGACCTCTTCAACCAAATTGTTGGGGCAAAGGTTTTTTCCAAGTTGGATTTAAGAGGTGCGTACAATCTGGTCAGGGTCAGAGAGGGGGATGAATGGAAAACGGCCTTTAATACCCCCAACGGGCATTTCGAGAATCTCGTTATGCCTTTCGGCCTGATGAATGCTCCGGCCGTCTTCCAGCATTTTGTTAACAGTATTTTCTACCATTTAATGGGGAAATTTGTGTTGGTGTATCTTGATGATATTTTGATTTTTTCCCCTGATGTTCAGACCCATCAGGATCATCTTTTTCAGGTTCTGCGGATTCTGCGGGAAAATAAATTGTACGCCAAGCTGGAGAAATGTGTTTTTATGGTGTCGGAGATTCAATTTCTGGGTTTTCTCCTCTCTGCTTCTGGTTTTCGCATGGATCCAGAGAAGGTCCGTGCTGTGCTTGAGTGGGACCTTCCTGAGAATCAGAAGGCATTGATGCGCTTTCTGGGTTTTGCGAACTATTACAGAAAGTTCATTTTGAATTATTCCTCTGTTGTCAAACCCCTCACTGACATGACAAAAAAGGGGGTGGATTTTTCCTCTTGGTCGGAGGAGGCGCTTGCAGCTTTTTCTGAAATTAAAGAGAGTTTTGCGTCTGCCCCCATCTTGGTGCATCCTGATGTTTCCTTACCTTTTATTGTTGAGGTGGATGCTTCCGAGGTGGGTGTGGGTGCGGTTTTGTCCCAGGGCCCATCTCCTGCCAAATGGCGACCCTGTGCCTTTTTCTCTAAAAAACTCTCCCCGGCAGAGAGAAACTATGATGTGGGAGACAGGGAGCTGTTGGCCATCAAGTTGGCTTTTGAGGAATGGCGCCATTGGTTGGAGGGGGCCAGGCACCCTATCACGGTCTTTACCGACCATAAGAATCTGGCATACTTGGAGTCGGCCAAGCGTATGAATCCGAGACAAGCCAGATGGTCTCTGTTCTTCTCCAGATTCAATTTTGTCGTTACATTCCGCCCTGGGATTAAAAATGTGAAGGCAGATGCTCTCTCTCGCTGTTTTCCGGGAGGAGGAAACTCCGAGGACCCGGGTCCCATTTTGGCGGAGGGAGTAGTTGTTTCTGCTCTGTATTCTGATTTGGAGGCAGAGGTCCAGGCTGCCCAGGCAGAGGCGCCTGTTCGTTGTCCTTCTGGGAAATTGTTTGTGCCTCCTGAGTTACGTCATAAACTCTTCAAGGAGCATCATGATACTGTACTTGCTGGTCATCCCGGGAGTAGAGCCACTATAGATCTTATTGCCCGGAGATTTTGGTGGCCGGCTCTTCGTAAATCGGTGGAGGGTTTTGTGGCTGCTTGTGAGACGTGCGCTCGCGCTAAGGTCCCTCGTTCACCGCCTTCAGGTCCCCTTCTCCCATTACCCATACCTTCCCGTCCTTGGACACATTTGTCCATGGACTTTATCACGGATCTTCCTCGTTCCTCAGGGAAGTCCGTGATCCTGGTGGTGGTGGATCGCTTTAGTAAGATGGTTCATTTCGTTCCCTTCCCTGGTTTACCCAATGCCAAAACTTTGGCGCAAGCTTTTGTTGACCATATTGTTAAATTGCATGGCATTCCCTCTGATATTGTTTCCGATAGAGGCACGCAATTTGTGTCCAGATTCTGGAAGGCTTTTTGTTCTCGCCTGGGGATTCGTCTGTCCTTTTCTTCTGCTTTTCACCCGCAGTCGAATGGTCAGACTGAACGCGTCAATCAGAATCTGGAGACATATTTGCGCTGTTTTGTGGCAGAGAACCAGGAGGATTGGTGTTCGTTTCTCCCTCTCGCTGAGTTTGCTCTGAACAACCGTCGTCAGGAATCTTCTGATAAGTCACCGTTCTTTGGTGCATATGGGTTTCATCCGCAGTTTGGGACATTCTCGGGAGGGGGTACTTCTGGTTTGCCTGAGGAGGAGAGATTTTCCTCGTCTTTGTCTACTATTTGGCAAAAGATTCAGAGTAATCTAAGAAAGATGAGTGAGAAATATAAGCGTGTGGCCGATAAGAGACGTGTGCCTGGTCCGGACCTGAATGTGGGTGATCTGGTGTGGTTGTCTACAAGAAATATTAAACTGAAGGTTCCCTCCTGGAAATTGGGTCCCAAGTTTATTGGGCCTTATAAGATCTCGTCAATCGTCAATCCTGTTGCCTTCCGTCTTGATCTTCCACGGGTTTGGAAGATACATAATGTATTTCACAGATCTCTCTTAAAACCATATGTCCAGCCCACGGTTCCCTCCTCTTTGCCTCCTCCTCCGATTTTGATTGATGGCAATCTGGAGTTTGAGGTTTCCAGAATTGTGAACTCTCGCCTTGTTCGCGGTTCTCTTCAGTACCTAGTTCATTGGAAGGGTTATGGTCCTGAGGAGAGGATGTGGGTTCCGGTGTCGGACATTAAAGCCACTCGCCTCATCAGGGCTTTTCATAGGGCTCATCCTGAGAAGGTGGGTCCTGGTTGTCCGGAGTCCACCCGTAGAGGGGGGGGTACTGTCACTACCTGAACTATCAGTAGTCTCCATAGTTCTGTTTCTCCACCCCTGTGATGATGTCATTGCTAGAGTTGGAGGTGTTCTCTCAGCAATGTCTCTCCGCCCCTGTGATGAGGTCTTACTTTCTGTTTCCTTCCTCCCAGCTGTCCCTTCTCTCTTTGATTGCCCTGCCTTTAAATCCTCTCTGTCTTTTCTGTTATGTGCGGTTTATACTTTCTACCTAGTGCTGTATAACCTGCTCCAGTAACTCCACTTGTGTGATATCGTTTCTCTGGACCTATGTTCTGCTGAAGCAAGTACTTTGGATTTGGTCTGCTGTCTTGGATCTGTGTTCTCTGCTGCTGCAGCTCCTTCAGTTAAGTGTACAGTCTTTGCTTATTTTCTGTCTCTTTTCTGACCGGATCTAAGACGTGCCTCGGTTCTCTCCATATTCTGAGTAGGGCACCGGTGGTCGGGCCCCTTCCACTATTGTAGGGGCTTCAGTGGTCATCAGCCTTAGGTACGCGGGCATGTCTCGATCCACCATCAGGATCTGGACATGTGCTAAGCAGCATAGGGAGAGCTGTTAGGGTCTGACAGGGGTCACCCTTCTGCTCCCTAGTTTGGGTCCGGTCAGTAGCTTATTCACTGTGCATGCTCTGGTTATTCATACAGCGAACACCTTGAAGTTCGGGTTCGAGATGTTCGACCGAACATCCGCAAAATGTCCGGGTTCTGGATCCGAACTCATACCGAACTTTTTTCCGAACCCCATAGAAGTCAATGGGGACCCGAACTTTTGGGCACTAAAAAGGCTGTAAAAGACACCCGGAAAGGGCTAGAGGGCTGCAAAAGGCAGCAAAATGTAGGTAAACCCCCTGCAAACAAATGTAGATAGGGAAATAATGAGTTAACATAAAATAAATAAAAATTAACCAAGATTGATTGGAGTGAGGTCCCATAGCAGAGAATCAGGCTTCAAGTCACCCACCAATGGAGAAGGTCACTTACTATTATTTCGACCCCAGCACCCAGACAAAGGAGAGAGGTCCCACAGCAGAGAATCAGGCATCATATCACCCACCACAGGAGAAGGCCACATTTGGTTACTTTGACCCCTGCACCCAGACGGAGGAGAGAGGTCCCACACCAGAGAATCATTGCATCATATCACCCACCACAGGAGAAGGCCACATTTGGTTACTTTGACCCCTGCACCCAGACGGAGGAGAGAGGTCCCACACCAGAGAATCATTGCATCATATCACCCACCACAGGAGAAGGCCACATTTAGTTACTTTGACCCCTGCACCCAGACGGAGGAGAGAGGTCCCACACCAGAGAATCATTGCATCATATCACCCACCACAGGAGAAGGCCACATTTGGTTACTTTGACCCCTGCACCCAGACGGAGGAGAGAGGTCCCACACCAGAGAATCATTGCATCATATCAACCACCAAGGAGAAGGCCACTTTCCTTGACTTAGGCCTTAGCAACCAGACAGAGCAGACATGTCAGATGGCACAAGCATTAGCTTTCTATCACCCAGCACAGGAGAAGGCCAGTAAAAATCACACCAAGACCCCATTGATTCCACCCAGCGATGCCGCAGGCCAAAGTCGCTGATTCAGGCCCGCAGCATAAAATTTTATATCACCCAGCAGAGGGGAAGGCCACTTTCCTTGACTTCGGCCTTAGCAACCAGACAGATCACACATGTCAGATGGATCAAACATTACATTTATATCACCCAGCACAGGAGAAGGCCACATATAGTTACTTTGACCCCTGCACCCAGACGGAGGAGAGAGGTACCACACCGGAGAATCATTGCATCATATCACCCACCAAGGAGAAGGCCACTTGCCTTGACTTCGGCCTTAGCACCCAGACAAGTCACACATGTCAGATGGCTCAAGCATTAGCTTTCTATCACCCAGCACAGGAGAAGGCCACATATAGTTACTTTGACCCCTGCACCCAGACGGAGGAGAGAGGTCCCACACCAGAGAATCATTGCATCATATCACCCACCACAGGAGAAGGCCACATTTAGTTACTTTGACCCCTGCACCCAGACGGAGGAGAGAGGTCCCACAGCAGAGAATCAGGCATCATATCACCCACCACAGGAGAAGGCCACATTTAGTTACTTTGACCCCTGCACCCAGACGGAGGAGAGAGGTCCCACAGCAGAGAATCAGGCATCATATCACCCACCACAGGAGAAGGCCACATTTGGTTACTTTGACCCCTGCACCCAGACGGAGGAGAGAGGTCCCACAGCAGAGAATCAGGCATCATATCACCCACCACAGGAGAAGGCCACATATAGTTACTTTGACCCCTGCACCCAGACGGAGGAGAGAGGTCCCACAGCAGAGAATCATTGCATCATATCACCCACCACAGGAGAAGGCCACATTTAGTTACTTTGACCCTGCACCCAGACGGAGGAGAGAGGTCCCACAGCAGAGAATCATTGCATCATATCACCCACCACAGGAGAAGGCCACATTTGGTTACTTTGACCCCTGCACCCAGACGGAGGAGAGAGGTCCCACACCAGAGAATCATTGCATCATATCACCCACCACAGGAGAAGGCCACATTTGGTTACTTTGACCCCTGCACCCAGACGGAGGAGAGAGGTCCCACAGCAGAGAATCAGGCATCATATCACCCACCACAGGAGAAGGCCACATTTGGTTACTTTGACCCCTGCACCCAGACGGAGGAGAGGTCCCACAGCAGAGAATCATTGCATCATATCACCCACCACAGGAGAAGGCCACATATAGTTACTTTGACCCCTGCACCCAGACGGAGGAGAGAGGTCCCACACCAGAGAATCATTGCATCATATCACCCACCACAGGAGAAGGCCACATTTAGTTACTTTGACCCCTGCACCCAGACGGAGGAGAGAGGTCCCACACCAGAGAATCATTGCATCATATCACCCACCACAGGAGAAGGCCACATTTAGTTACTTTGACCCCTGCACCCAGACGGAGGAGAGAGGTCCCACAGCAGAGAATCAGGCATCATATCACCCACCACAGGAGAAGGCCACATTTAGTTACTTTGACCCTGCACCCAGACGGAGGAGAGAGGTCCCACAGCAGAGAATCAGGCATCATATCACCCACCACAGGAGAAGGCCACATATAGTTACTTTGACCCCTGCACCCAGACGGAGGAGAGAGGTCCCACAGCAGAGAATCATTGCATCATATCACCCACCACAGGAGAAGGCCACATTTAGTTACTTTGACCCCTGCACCCAGACGGAGGAGAGAGGTCCCACAGCAGAGAATCAGGCATCATATCACCCACCACAGGAGAAGGCCACATATAGTTACTTTGACCCCTGCACCCAGACGGAGGAGAGAGGTCCCACAGCAGAGAATCATTGCATCATATCACCCACCACAGGAGAAGGCCACATTTAGTTACTTTGACCCCTGCACCCAGACGGAGGAGAGAGGTCCCACAGCAGAGAATCAGGCATCATATCACCCACCACAGGAGAAGGCCACATTTGGTTACTTTGACCCCTGCACCCAGACGGAGGAGAGAGGTCCCACACCAGAGAATCAGGCATCATATCACCCACCACAGGAGAAGGCCACATATAGTTACTTTGACCCCTGCACCCAGACGGAGGAGAGAGGTCCCACAGCAGAGAATCAGGCATCATATCACCCACCACAGGAGAAGGCCACATATAGTTACTTTGACCCCTGCACCCAGACGGAGGAGAGAGGTCCCACACCAGAGAATCAGGCATCATATCACCCACCACAGGAGAAGGACACATTTAGTTACTTTGACCCCTGCACCCAGACGGAGGAGAGAGGTCCAATAGCAGAGAATCAGGCATCATATCACCCACCACAGGGGAAGGCCACATATAGTTACTTTGACCCCTGCACCCACACGGAGGAGAGAGGTCCAATAGCAGAGAATCATTGCATCATATCACCCACCACAGGAGAAGGCCACATATAGTTACTTTGACCCCTGCACCCAGACGGAGGAGAGAGGTCCCACAGCAGAGAATCAGGCATCATATCACCCACCACAGGAGAAGGCCACATATAGTTACTTTGACCCCTGCACCCAGACGGAGGAGAGAGGTCCCACAGCAGAGAATCAGGCATCATATCACCCACCACAGGAGAAGGCCACATATAGTTACTTTGACCCCTGCACCCAGACGGAGGAGAGAGGTCCCACAGCAGAGAATCAGGCATCATATCACCCACCACAGGAGAAGGCCACATTTAGTTACTTTGACCCCTGCACCCAGACGGAGGAGAGAGGTCCCACACCAGAGAATCATTGCATCATATCACCCACCACAGGAGAAGGCCACATTTAGTTACTTTGACCCCTGCACCCAGACGGAGGAGAGAGGTCCCACAGCAGAGAATCAGGCATCATATCACCCACCACAGGAGAAGGCCACATTTAGTTACTTTGACCCCTGCACCCAGACGGAGGAGAGAGGTCCCACACCAGAGAATCATTGCATCATATCACCCACCACAGGAGAAGGACACATATAGTTACTTTGACCCCTGCACCCAGACGGAGGAGAGAGGTCCCACACCAGAGAATCATTGCATCATATCACCCACCACAGGAGAAGGCCACATTTAGTTACTTTGACCCCTGCACCTAGACGGAGGAGAGAGGTCCCACACCAGAGAATCATTGCATCATATCACCCACCACAGGAGAAGGCCACATTTAGTTACTTTGACCCCTGCACCCAGACGGAGGAGAGAGGTCTCACACCAGAGAATCAGGCATCATATCACCCACCAAGGAGAAGGCCACTTTCCTTGACTTCGGCCTTAGCACCCAGACAGATCACACATGTCAGATGGCACAAGCGTTACTTTCAAATCACCCAGCACAGGAGAAGGCCAGTAAAAATCACACCAAGACCCCATTGATTCCACCCAGCGATGCCGCAGGCCAAAGTCGCTGATTCAGGCCCGCAGCATAAAATTTTAGATCAACCAGCAGAGGGGAAGGCCACTTGCCTTGACTTCGGCCTTAGCACCCAGACATATCACACATGTCAGATGGCACAAATATAAGCTTTGTATCACCCAGCACAGGAGAAGGCCAGTAAAAATCACACCAAGACCCCATTGATTCCACCCAGCGATGCCGCAGGCCAAAGTCGCTGATTCAGGCCCGCAGCATAAAATTTTAGATCAACCAGCAGAGGGGAAGGCCACTTGCCTTGACTTCGGCCTTAGCACCCAGACAGATCACACATGGCAGATGGCACAAACATAAGCTTTGTATCACCCAGCACAGGAGAAGTCCAGTAAAAATCACACCAAGACCCCATTGATTCCACCCAGCGATGCCGCAGGCCAAAGTCGCTGATTCAGGCCCGCAGCATAAAATTTTAGATCAACCAGCAGAGGGGAAGGCCACTTGCCTTGACTTCGGCCTTAGCACCCAGACAATTCACACATGGCAGATGGCACAAACATAAGCTTTGTATCACCCAGCACAGGAGAAGTCCAGTAAAAATCACACCAAGACCCCATTGATTCCACCCAGCGATGCCGCAGGCCAAACTCGCTGATTCAGGCCCGCAGCATAAAATGTTAGATCAACCAGCAGAGGGGAAGGCCACTTGCCTTGACTTCGGCCTTAGCACCCAGACAGATCACACATGGCAGATGGCACAAACATAACATTTATATCACCCACCACAAGAGAAGCCCACATTTAGTTACTTTGACCCCTGCACCCAGGCGGAGGAGAGAGGTCCCACAGCATAGAATCAGGCATCATATCACCCACCACAGAAGAAGGCCACATATAGTTACTTTGACCCCTGCACCCAGACGGAGTAGAAAGGTCCCACAGCAGAGAATCAAGCATCATATCACCCACCACAGGAGAAGGCCACTTTTAGTAACTTTGACCCCTGCACCAAAACAGAGGAGAGAGGTCCCACACCGGAGGATCATTGCATCATATCAACCACAACAGGACAAGGCCCCATTTGTCTAATTTGACCCCTGCACTAAAACAGAGGAGAGAGGTCCCACACCGGAGGATCATTGCATCATATCAACCACAACAGGACAAGGCCCCATTTGTCTAATTTGACCCCTGCACCAAAACAGAGGAGAGAGGTCCCACACCGGAGGATCATTGCATCATATCAACCACAACAGGACAAGGCCCCATTTGTCTAATTTGACCCCTGCACCAAAACAGAGGAGAGAGGTCCCACAGCCGGAGGATCATTGCATCATATCAACCACAACAGGACAAGGCCCCATTTGTTTACTTTGACCCCTGCACCTAGACGGAGGAGAGAGGTCCCACACCGGAGAATCATTGCATCATATCAACCACAACAGTAGAAAGCCGCATTTAGTTACTTTAACCCCTGCACCTAGATAGAGGAGAGAGGTCCCACAGAAGAGAATCAGGCATCATATCAATCACCACAGGAGAAAGCCGCATTTAGTAATTTGACCCCTGCACCTAGACGGAGGAGAGAGGTCCCACACCAGAGGATCAGGCATCATATCACCCACCACAGGAGAAGGACACATATAGTTACTTTGACCCCTGCACCCAAACGGAAGAGAGAGGTCCCACAGCATAGAATCAGGCATCATATCACCCACTACAGAAGAAAGCCCCATATAGTTACTTTCACCCCTGCACCCAGACGGAGGAGAGAGGTACCACACCGGAGAATCATTGCATCATATCAACCACCACAGAAGAAGGACACGTTCATTGACTTAGGCCCCAGCACCCAGACAGACAGAGGAGACAGATCACCAGCTTCTGGGTGAACAGTGTTTAACAGATGAGCATGGCCACTCAAAAGAACTGTATTCCGTTATAGAAGATTCCCAATCCCAACCACATTAAGACTTCATCAGTTCAGAACAAGTACAAGAAAAAACATGTATACCAGTCCACCCACCACAAGAGAAGCCCACATTTAGTTACTTTGACCCCTGCACCAAAACAGAGGAGAGAGGTCCCACACCAGAGGATCAGGCATCATATCAACCACCACAAGAGAAGGCCACATTTAGTTAATTTGACACCAGCACAGAGACAGAGGAGAGAGGTCGCATGGCGGAGGTTACAGATTCATGTCACCCACCAGTATAACAGGCTGCTTTCATCTATTTATGCACCGGCGAGCAGACAGAGGAGAGGTTAATTTAACTCTGGGTTGCACCCCAAGATCATGGTTAATTATAAAAAAAGTATTTTTCAATAAAGATGTGTCACGGAGTACAAGACAACATGGTTTAGGGGAAGGCAGTTATTAAGGACTACTCGGCACAAGGGAGGGCCAGGTCCTGTGGGATCCATGCCTGGTTCATTTTTATGAACGTCAGCTTGTCCACGTTGGCTGTTGACAGGCGGCTGCGTTTGTCAGTAATGACGCCCCTGCCGTGCTGAATACACGTTCAGATAAAACACTGGCCGCCGGGCAGGACAGCACCTCCAAGGCATAACATGCTAACTCGGGCCACGTGGACAATTTTGAAACCCAGAAGTTGAATGGGGCCGAACCATCCGTCAGTACGTGGAGGGATGTGCAGACGTACTGTTCAACCATGTTAGTGAAATGTTGCCTCCTGCTAACACGTTCCGCATCAGGTGGTGCATTTATCTGTGGCGTGGAGACAAAACTTTGCCACATTTCTGCCATGCTAACCCTGCCCTCAGAGGAGCTGGCCGTGACAAAGCTGCGTTGGCGACCCCTAGCGCCTCCTCTGCCTTGGCCTTCCACCTGTTCCCCTGTGACATTTGGGAATGCTCTCAGGAGCGCGTCTACCAGCGTGCGCTTGTACTCGCGCATCTTCCTATCACGCTCCAGTGCAGGAAGTAAAGTAGGCACATTGTCTTTGTACCGGGGATCAAGCAGGGTGGCCACCCAGTAGTCTGCACACGTTAAAATGTGGGCAACTCTGCTGTCGTTGCGCAGGCACTGCAGCATGTAGTCGCTCATGTGTGCCAGGCTCCCCAGAGTTAAGGACAAGCTGTCCTCTGTGGGGGGCGTATCGCCATCGTCCTCTATATCCCCCCAGCCACGCACCAGTGAGGTGCCTGAGCTGTGTTGGGTGACACCACGCTGTGAACCTGCTTCCTCCTCATCCTCCTCCACCTCCTCCTCATCCTCCTCGTCCTCCGGTAGTGGGCCCTGGCTGGCCGCATTTGTACCTGCTCTCTGCTGTTGGAAAAGACCTCCCTCTGAGCCACTTCTAACAGACTGGCCTGACAGTGCTAAAAACGAACCCTCCTCCTCCTCCTCCTCCTCCTCTTCCCGGGCCACCTCCTCTTCCATCATAGCCCTAAGCGTTTTCTCAAGGAGACATAAAAGTGGTATTGTAAGACTGATAACGCTGTCATCGCCACTGGCCATGTTGGTGGAGTACTCGAAACAGCGCAAAAGGGCACACAGGTCTCGCATGGAGGCCCAATCACTGGTGGTAAAGTGGTGCTGTTCGGCAGTGCGACTGACCCGTGCGTGCTGCAGCTGAAACTCCACTATGGCCTGCTGCTGCTCGCACAGTCTCTCCAGCATGTGCAAGGTGGAGTTCCAACGGGTGGGCACGTCACATATTAGTCGGTGAGCCGGAAGGGCGAAGTTCCGCTGTAGAGCAGACAGGCGAGCAGCGGCAGGATGTGAACGCCGGAAGCGCGCACAGACGGCCCGCACTTTATGCAGCAGCTCTGACATGTCTGGGTAGTTGTGGAGGAACTTCTGCACCACCAAATTCAGCACATGCGCCAGGCAAGGGATGTGCGTCAAACCGGCTAGTCCCAGAGCTGCCACGAGATTTCGCCCATTATCGCACACCACCAGGCCGGGCTTGAGGCCCACCGGCAGCAACCACTCGTCGGTCTGTTGCTCAATACCCCGCCACAACTCCTGCGCGGTGTGGGGCCTGTCCCCCAAACATAAGAGTTTCAGAATGGCCTGCTGACGTTTCCCCCGGGCTGTGCTGAAGTTGGTGGTGACAGTGTGTGTCTGACTGGATGAGCTGGTGGAAGCAGTGGAGGAGGAGGCCGAGTAGGAGGAGGAGGCTACAGGAGGCAAAGAATGATGCCCTGCGATCCTTGGCGGAGGAAGGACGTGCGCAAAGGAACTCTCCGTCTGGGGCCCAGCCGCCACTACATTTACCCAGTGTGCAGTTAGGGAGATATAGCGTCCCTGGCCGTGCTTACTGGTCCACGTATCTGTGGTTAGGTGGACCTTGCCACAAATGGCGTTGCGCAGTGCACACTTGATTTGATCAGATACTTGCTTGTGCAGGGAAGGCACGGCTGTCTTGGAGAAGTAGTGGCGGCTGGGAACAACATACTGTGGGACAGCCATGGCCATCAGCTGTTTGAAGCCGTCTGTGTCCACCAGCCTGAATGACAGCATTTCAAAGGCCAGTAGTTTAGAAATGCTGGCATTCAGGCCCAGGGCTCGAGGGTGGCTTGGTGAGAATTTACGCTTTCTCTCAAAGGTTTGTGAGATGGAGAGCTGAACGCTGCTGATGGGTGACAGGGTAGAGTTGCTTGGTGACGCAGTTGGTGGTGGTGGTGGTGTCGGTGGCACATCCTCTGTGTGGGGGTCGGCAGGTGGCAACATTCCTCCCGTGGCGAAGGCAGTGGCCGAGGCAGCAGCAGTAGAGTGGGCAGGGGGAGCCTGATTGAGTTCCTTGTTTTTAAGGTGTTTACTCCACTGCAGTTCATGCTTTGCATGTAGATGCCTGGTCATGCAAGTTGTGCTGAGGTTCAGAAGCTCTGATGGCACAGCGTGCAAATCACTCGGGCCTTGTCGTCAGCACATTGTTTGAAGAAGTGCCATGCCAGGGAACTCCTTGAAGTTGCCTTTGGGGTGCTGAGTCTCTGTTGGCGCTGGCCAGTAGCAGGCGAACTCTCGGGCGGCAGCTGGTCTGCTTTTGCCCCCTGCTCTCTCTTTGGCTTCGCTGTTTTCTCGGCCTCACCACTGCCTCTTCCTGTGAACTATCCAAGTCAGCGGCACGACCTTCAGTCCATGTGGGGTCTAGGACCTCATCGTCCTCTGCATCGTCTTCCACCCAGTCTTCCTCCCTGACCTCCTCCTGTTCAGCCTGCACACTGCAGTAAGACGCCACAGTAGGCACCTGCGTTTCGTCATCATCAGATACTGGATGACTCTGCTGAGGTGGTATTCCCATGTCCTCATCATCTGGAAACATAAGTGGTTGTGCGTCAGTGCATGGTATGTCTTCCACCGCTGCGGAAGGGCTAGGTGGATGCCCTTGGGAAACCCTGCCAGCAGAGTCTTCAAACAGTATCAGAGACTGCTGCATAACTTCTGGCTCAGGCTGTTTCCCTGATATGCATGGGGGTGATCTGACAGACTGATGGGCTTGGTTTTCGGGAGCCATCTGGGCGCTTTCTGCTGAAGACTGGGTGTGAGATAATGTTGTGAACGTGCTGGATGCACTGTCGGCCACCCAATCGACTAATGCTTGTACCTGCTCGGGCCTTACCATCCTCAAAACGGCATTGGGCCCCACCAAATATCGATTTAAATTCGGGCGGCTACCGGGACCTGAGGTACTTGGTTCACTACTTTCTGTGGCGGTGGCCGAACGGCCACGTCCTCTCCCTGCACCAAAGGGTCTACTGACACCACCACGGCCGCGTCCACGTCCCCTACTAGATTGTTTCCTCATTGTTGCGATTCACCAACCAGCACACTAATAAAAAGTATATTTGGCACAATAAGTATAAATATGTATATGTATGAAATAGCTGGTTTTACCTACTCAATGTTAACTATTTGAGTAATATACCCTTTGTATGAAAAAACAACTTATGCGTGCTCCTGCAGTTATAACAGCTATATGGACTAGCTGGTTTTTGGTATAAAATTTAACAAAATAGTGAAATACACACTTTGGGTGAAAAAAACAATTTTTGACGGCTAACTAGAGATAAACCGGATGTATGAAATGCGTGCTTTCAGCAGGGCGATTATGCCAGATAGTGAAATAGACCCTTTTACGGACAGAGGCGGAGTAGGCCCTCACACGGCGGTATAACAGATGGATGAAATAGCTGGTTTTACCTACTCAATGTTAACTATTTGAGTAATATACCCTTTGTATGAAAAAACAAATTATTACTGCTCCTGCAGTTATAACAGCTATATGGACTAGCTGGTTTTTGGTATAAAATTTAACAAAATAGTGAAATACACACTTTGGGTGAAAAAAACAATTTTTGACGGCTAACTAGAGATAAACCGGATGTATGAAATGCGTGCTTTCAGCAGGGCGATGAGGCCAGTTACTGAAATAGAGCCTTTTACGGACAGAGGCGGAGTAGGCCCTCACACGGCGGTATAACAGATGGATGAAATAGCTGGTTTTACCTACTCAATGTTAACTATTTGAGTAATATACCCTTTGTATGAAAAAACAAATTATTACTGCTCCTGCAGTTATAACAGCTATATGGACTAGCTGGTTTTTGGTATAAAATTTAACAAAATAGTGAAATACACACTTTGGGTGAAAAAAACAATTTTTGACGGCTAACTAGAGATAAACCGGATGTATGAAATGCGTGCTTTCAGCAGGGCGATTATGCCAGTTATTGAAATAGAGCCTTTTACGGACAGAGGCGGAGTAGGCCCTCACACGGCGGTATAACAGATGGATGAAATAGCTGGTTTTACCTACTCAATGTTAACTATTTGAGTAATATACCCTTTGTATGAAAAAACAAATTATTACTGCTCCTGCAGTTATAACAGCTATATGGACTAGCTGGTTTTTGGTATAAAATTTAACAAAATAGTGAAATACACACTTTGGGTGAAAAAAACAATTTTTTGCGGCTAACTAGAGATAAACCGGACGTATGAAATGCGTGCTTTCAGCAGGGCGATGAGGCCAGTTACTGAAATAGAGCCTTTTACGGACACAGGCGGAGTAGGCCCTCACACGGCGGTATAACAGATGGATGAAATAGCTGGTTTTACCTACTCAATGTTAACTATTTGAGTAATATACCCTTTGTATGAAAAAACAAATTATTACTGCTCCTGCAGTTATAACAGCTATATGGACTAGCTGGTTTTTGGTATAAAATTTAACAAAATAGTGAAATACACACTTTGGGTGAAAAAAACAATTTTTTGCGGCTAACTGGAGATAAACCGGACGTATGAAATGCGTGCTTTCAGCAGGGCGATGATGCCAGTTACTGAAATAGAGCCTTTTACGGACAGAGGCGGAGTAGGCCCTCACACGGATGTATAACAGATGTATGAAATAGCTGGTTTTACCTACTCAATGTTAACTATTTGAGTAATATACCCTTTTTATGAAAAAACAAATTATTACTGCTCCTGCAGTTATAACAGCTATATGGAATAGCTGGTTTTTGGTATAAAATTTAACAAAATAGTGAAATACACACTTTGGGTGAAAAAAAGAATTTTTGCCGGCTAACTGGAGATAAACCGGATGTATGAAATGCGTGCTTTCAGCCGGGCGATGATGCCAGTTACTGAAATAGACCCTTTTACGGACAGAGGGGGAGTAGGCCCTCACACGGCGGTATAACAGATGGATGAAATAGCTGGTTTTAGCTATTCAATGCTAACTATTTGAGTAATATACACTTTTGATGGAAAAATCCTAGCCTAGCTGAAATGCCACTTTCATGGCTTTTGAACTGAATTACTTTCAGTTTCCCCAGTAAAAAACTGATGAAAAAATCGTTGCTTTGTCACTAGGGGTGACTAAATAATCACAGCCAAACCCCTGATGGAGGATATGTATGAAAAAATCGAATAGATTTGGGGATTGATGGACTTTGTGGCTGCATGTGCTGGCGCACCACAAGTCCCAAAATGGCCGCCGCCGATCACCACAGCCAAAGTGCCAGGAAAAAAAGGTCTGCCCAGCCAAAAAAATAGTGAGCAAGCCTGGAGCAGTGGGTGAACGAGTCACAGCTGTAGCTTAAACACTTCAGTTGAAGTAAATAATCAGTTTTTCCCTGCCTATCTCGCCCTAACCGAGCAGCTGCATCCTATCCCTATGCTGATTCAGAGCAGAGTGCGCACGTCGCGACGTGACTCCAGCTTAAATAGCAGCTGGGTCACATGCTGCGCTTGGCCAATCACAGCCCTGCTTGTAGGCAGGGCTGTGACCGCCTCTTGGGTCAAAGGAGTATGAGGAAAGTTGATTGGCTGCTCTGCAGCAATTCAAAGCGCGCCATTAAAATGGCGAACTACGAACTCGAACCACGGACTTTTAAAAAATGTCCGGGTTCGGGTCCGTGTCACGGACACCCCAAAATCCGGTACGGACCAGAACTTTGCAAGAACAGTTCGCTCATCTCTAGTCAAAAGCCATTTTTGTCACCTTACATCACAAAAAGTGTAATAGCAAGCGACCAAAATGTCATATGCACCCCAAGATAGTGCCAATCAAACCGACATCTCATCCCGCAAAAAATGAGCCCCTACATAAGACAGTCGCCCAAAAAATAAGAATAAAAATATGGCTTTCAGAATGTGGAGACACAAAAAAATATTTTTTTTCAAAAATGCTTTATTATGTAAAACTGAAACAAAACCCCCCAAAAAGTAGTCATATTTGGTATTGTCACGTCCGTAACAACCTGCTCTATAGAAATAGCACATGATCTAACCTGTCAGATCAAGTATGTAAATAACAAAAAATAAAAACGGTCCCAAAACAGCTGTTTTTTGCAAATTTTCCATTTTAATCCATTTTTCCAGTAACAAAGCAAGGGTTAACAGCCAAACAAAACTCAATATTTATTGCCCTGATTCTGTAGTTTGCAGAAACACCCCATATGTGGTCGTAAACTGCTGTATGGCCAAACGGCAGGGCGCAGAAGGAAGGGAACGCCATATGGTTTTTGGAAGGCAGATTTTGCTGGACTGGTTTTTAGACACCATGTCCCATTTGAAGCCCCCCTGATGCACCCCTACAGTAGAAACTCCAAAAAAGTGACCCCATTTTGGAAACTACGGGATAAGGTGGCAGTTTTGTTGGTACTATTTTAGGGTAAATATGATTTTTGGTTGCTCTATATTACACTTTTTTTGAGGCAAGGTAACAAAAAATAGAAATTCTGAAATTTCATCTCCATTTGCCAATAACTCTTGTGGAACACCTAAAGGGTTAACAAAGTTTGTAAAATCAGTTTTGAATACCTTGAGGGGTGTAGTTTCTTAGATGGAGTCACTTTTATGGAGTTTCTACTCTAGGGGTGCATCAGGGGGCTTGAAAGGGTACATGGTGTAAATAAACCAGTCCTGCAAAATCTGCCTTCCAAAACCCATATGGCGTTGCCCTCATTCTGCGCTCTGCCGTTTGGCCAAACAGTAGTTTAGGACCACATATGGGGTGTTTCTGTAAACTAGAGAATCAGGGCAAATATTGAGTTTTGTTTGGCAGTTAACCCTTGCTTTGTTACTGGAAAAATGGATTAAAATGGAAAATTTTCCAAAAAATCAAAATTCTGAAATTTTATCTCCATTTGCCATTAACTCTTGTGGAAAACCTAAAGGGTTAATGACGTTTGTAAAATCAGCTTTGAATACCTTGAGGCGTTTAGTTTCTAGAATGGGGTAATTTTTGGGTGGTTTCTATTATGTAAGCCTCACAAAGTGACTTCAGACCTGAACTGGTCCCTAAAAAGTGGGTTTTTGAAAATTTTTGAAAATTTCAAGATTTGCTTCTAAACTTCTAAGCCTTGTAACGTCCCCAAAAAATGAAATGGAATTCCCAAAAATGATCGATACATGAAGTAGACATATGGGGAATGTAAATCAATAACTTTTTTTGGTGGTATTACTATGTATTATAGAAGTAGAGAAATTGAAACTTGGAAAATTGCTAATTTTTTCAAATTTTTGATAAATTTTGTATTTTTTTATAAATAAAAATGAAATTTTTCTACTTTATTTTACCACTGTCATGAAGCACAATATGTGACGAAAAAACAATTTCAGAATGGCCTGGATAAGAAAAAGCGTTTTAAAGTTATCACCACATAAAGTGACACTGGTCAGATTTGCAAAAAATGGCCAAGTCCTAAGGGTGAAATAGGGCTGAGTCCTTAAGGGATTTTGATAGCAAGGGTCTTAAAGCATGGCTATCCTGTAAGCAGACTGCTTGATGCCAATGATATGCCTGCGAACAGTTGGTCGGTTGGATTGCTGAAGATAATGCTTCCAGTCGGTTAAGCACCACCCTCTCTTCCACCAGGTCCAGTCTCTGTAGCCAAGAGTCTGGTCAACCAAATCCTCACTCTGATCATCCTTCCTCCCACCATCCTTCCTCCCACCATGTAGAGGCTTGCCAAACGAGTGATCCCACACTCGGATATTCTGAGGAGCTCTTTGCAGCCCCACTATTAGAGTTGGCCCTCTCGCCCAGCATGCTTGAAGAGGGACCTGAGATATTGTGCCCTGATTCCCAACCTCTTGAGCCTTCACAGTCGCAAGAAGATGACGGTGGTGATCGGCAATCATTCGTTCACGAGGTGGATGATGATGAGACACAGTTGTCAATCACTGAGGTTGTGGTTAGGTCAAGTCAGGAGGATGAGCAGAGTGAGGAAGTGGAAGAGGAGGTGGTGGACGATGAGGTCACTGACCCAACATGGGAAGGTGAAAAGCCGAGCGAGGACAGCAGTACAGAGGGGGAGGGATCCGCAGCACCGCAACAGGCTGGAAGAGGCAGTGGGGTTGCAAAAGGGAGAAGTCGGCCCACACCAAACAGGCCCGCAACCGTTACACTGAGCACCCCCATGCGTAAATCTACCTTGCCAAGGGGTAGGTGTTCCGCAGTATGGCGCTTTTTTGAGGAAAGTGCAGACGACAAAAGAGTGGTAGTTTGCAACCTGTGCCGTACCAAAATGAGCCGGGGCGTGAACACTAGCAACCTCACCACCACCAGCATGATCCGCCACATGGCATCCAAGCACCCTAATAAGTGGGCCAAACACCTGGGTCCACAATCTGGGTCTGCGGGTCACACCACTGCCTCCTCTTCCCCTGTGTTACGCACTGCTGGCCAATCCCCTGTCCAAGACGCAGGCCCGGATGCCTCTCGCCCTGCACCTGGACCTTCGCATGAACCGTCAGCAACAACATCCACTTCCCTGTCCCAGCGCAGCATCCAAATGTCCATAACACAGGCATTTGAACGCAAGCGCAAATACCCAGCCACCCACCCACAGGCCATAGCACTAAATGCGCAACTTTCAAAATTACTGGCCCTTGAAATGTTGCCATTTAGGCTTGTGGACACTGAGGCCTTCCGCAGCCTGATGTCGGCGGATGTCCCTCGGTACACAGTCCCCAGCCGCCACTATTTTTCACGGTGTGCCATGCCCGCCTTACACCAGCATGTGTCCCAGAACATCACCCGTGCCCTGACCAACGCACTTACTGGGAAGGTCCACCTCACCACGGACACATGGACAAGTGCTGGTGGCCAGGGACGCTACATTTCCCTGACCGCACACTGGGTGAATGTTGTGGAGGCCAGGAGTGAGTCGTACCCTGGGATGGCACAGGTGCTACCCACGCCCAGGATTGCGGGCCCTACATCCATCAGGGTCTCCGCCAGCAGCTATGTTACTGGCTCCAACCCCCACTTCTCCTCCTCTGCCGCCTCCTCCTCCACTTCCACCTCCAACAGCAGTCAGCCATCAGTCGCTAGCTGGAAGCAGTGTAGCACTGCTGTGGGTAAGCGTCAACAGGCCGTGCTGAAGCTGATCTGCTTAGGGGACAAACAGCACACCACCGCAGAGCTGTGGCAGGGTATAAGGGACCAGACCGAGCTGTGGCTCTCGCCACTCAACCTACAACCAGGCATGGTTGTGTCTGACAATGGCCGTAACTTGGTGGCGGCTTTGGAGCTCGGCAACCTGACACACATTCCATGCCTAGCCCACGTCTTAAACTTAGTGGTTCAGCGGTTTATCAAAACCTACCCCAATTTGCAAGAGCTACTAGTGAAGGTGCGATGCTTGTGTGCCCATTTCCGAAAGTCGTCCACAGCTTCAGCCGGTCTGTCAATGCTGCAGCAGCGCTTGCGGCTTCCAGCTCACCGACTGTTGTGCGACGTGAGCATGCGCTGGAACTCTACGTTCTACATGTTGGCCAGGCTTTGTGAGCAGCAGAGGGCAGTTGTGGAATACCAGCTGCAACATGGTCGTCGCCTTTCGAGTCAACTGCCACTATTCACAAGCGAGGAGTGGGCATTGATGTCAGACCTATGTGAGGTTTTAAAAAACTTTGATGAATCCACAAAGATGGTTAGTGGTGATAACGCTATTATCAGCGTAACCATCCCACTGCTGTGTCTACTCAAACGATCGCTGCTCACAATTAAGGAGGATGCTCTGAATGTGGCAGACGAGGTAATGGGGGAGGACATTACACAGGGTGATAGCCAGACCACCCACAGTTCGTCTTCTCAGCGCGAATTGGACCATGAAGAGGAGGAGGAGCTGGAGACAGTTGCCTCTGCTGCTGCACAAGAGGGTGGTACCCACCGGAACTTAAGGTTGGGTTACACTTGGCATTTTTACAGTTAACGTTCCTGTAAAACGCCCAACAGATGAGAAACCATGTTTCCCTATGGGCATGGTTCTCACCTGAGCGTTTTACAGCGCGTTTGAACGCGCTGTAAAACGCTCTACGCCCAAAGAAGTACAGGAGCTTCGGGCGAAGGCGCCGTCTCCATAGAGAAATATAACGGCGCCAACGATGCATTTCATTTCGCTATGCGAAAATAAAAGTAAAAATAGAGCGTCATACGCACGTTTGCAGGACGCACAAGTGTGAATCCAGCGTAATTCCATCTGTTCAGCGTGGATGGGCAGAAGAGGAGGAGGAGATGGAGAGTCATCCTGATGTTGACATCGACGTCTTGCCTGTTGGTACTCTGGCACACATGGCTGACTTCATGTTAGGCTGCCTTTCCCGCAACTCTCGCGTTATGCGCATTTTAGATAACACAGATTACTGGGTGTTCACCCTTCTCGACCCCCGCTACAAAGAGAACTTCTCATCTCTCATTCCTGTGGTGGAGAGGATGAGTAAAATGGTGCAATACCAGAAGGTACTTGTTGAGAGATTGCTCCAAAATTTTCCATCTGACAACGTGGTCAAGTGGAGTCAGTAATTCTTTAGGCAAGCGAGAAGGTAGACATGGGACACTTTCATGACACCCCGCCAGCAACCTCACCCTGAAGCGCGGCCTAGTGGTACAAGGAGGGAAAAGTTTTGGAAGATGGTGAAGGAATACATAGCAGACCGTGTCAGCATCCTAAATGATCCCTCAGTGCCTTACAACTACTGGGTGTCCAAGCTGGACACGTGGCATGAACTTGCGCTCTACGCCTTGGAGGTGCTGGCCTGCCCTGCCACCAGCATTTTGTCTGAGCGGGTATTTAGTGCTGCTGGTGGCATTATAACAGATAAGCGTATCCACTTGTCCACTGGCAATGCTGACAGGTTGACTCAGATAAAAATGAACAAGGCCTGGATTGCTCCTGATTTCTCAACTCCACCAGAGGAGAGCTGAGCTGATGATGAACATAAAGGCAATTTCAATCTCTCATTTATAATGTACTCAATCTACTGTAGGGTATATATATATTCCCTCCACTCTAATTTTTTTAATAGGGTCAGCTCAACTGCAGGCCCTCAACTCAAATTTTTTATAGGGTCAGCTGAACAGCATGCACTCGCATCTAATGTTTTAGTGCGTCATTTGAACAGCATGCTCACCTGCACTCACATATAATGTTTTAGAGGGTCAGCTCAGCAGCAGGCCCTCAACCATAATGTTTTAGAGGGTCAGCTCAGCAGCAGGCCCTCGCCCATAATGTTTTAGATGGTCAGCTCAGCAGCAGACCCTCACCCCTAATGTTTTAGAGGGTCAGCTCAGCAGCAGGCCCTCGCCCCTAATGTTTTAGATGGTCAGCTCAGCAGCAGGCCCTCGCCCCTAATGTTTTAGAGGGTCACCAGCAGGCCCTTGCTCCTAATGTTTTTGAGGGTCACCAGCAGGCCATCAATCATAATTTTTCAAGGGTGTGTATGATGCCCTCCTTTATGTGTAATAAAGGGTGTATTGGAGTGCTGGTTCCTTGTAATTTTTGGCAGCCCTTTCACTTAGTGCATAGGCTTTATGAGTGTAGGAGTCCCACTACCTGAACAATTGTACCACAATGTGAATGAGGCCCTCCTTTATGTGATATACAGGCTGTTTCAGAGTGCCTCTTCCTTGTAATTTTTGGCAGCACTTGCACTTTATATACAATTGAATATACAGGAAAGAATGTTTCCTAACAATTTTTCCTGTAAAATTTATTTTTGGGGGGTTTTGGGCATATTTTTGTCAGTCTGTAAAAGTGGCATACAACTCGGACAACATGGTTCTGTCACCGCCAGTTCGGTGAGAAGGTCAGACAGACGTTCGTCCCTACCTTTTGTATGACATTCTTTGTTTTGTTTTCACTTTGTCAGCTCCTTCCTTCTGTCAGGTGTCCCTTGTTGAGACTAATCGTCTTCCTTTATATTCCCTCCCATACTGCCTCACTTTGCGGTTTATATTACTTCCTGGATGAAGTGTTCACTGCTGGAGGCTGCTGCTGCTGTGTGCTCAGATAAGTCGTTTTCCTTTATTGTGTTTCCTTGCTGGCTTGATTCTAGGTGACCCTGACTCCTTCCGTATTCAGTGCAGGGAGCCGGTGGTCGTGTCCCCTCACTATCATAGGGTTTTCAGGTGTCATTCAGTCTTAGGTTCGTGGGCATGCAATTGTCTACCATTGAGACCTTTGCATGTGCGTAGCAGTCAGGGAGAGCTCTTAGGGTTTTTAAGGGCCTTCCTATATGCTCCTTAGTTTGGGATCAAGCCAGTCGGTCGTTTATTTATAAGTGTGACCGCCGGTTCTATTGGATGGTCGGTCAGATGTTCTACCCTGTCTTGTGTATGACACGCCTTTGCTTGGGTTTCAGCCTTGATTGCTCATGCAAGTTCCTTTCTCTCAGCTGCCACTGATCTCCACTAATTAACTTCCTTTATATTCCCTCCCATACTGCCTCACTTTGCGGTTTATACAACTTCCTGGATGAAGTGTCTGCTGCTGGAAGCTGGAGTTGCATTGCTCTGAAGTTAAGTGCAATTTTCATTTATTTTGTGTTTGGTTCGCTGGCTTGATTCAAGGTGACCCTGTCTCCCTCCGTATTCTGTGCAGGGAGCTGGTGGTCGGTCCCCTCACTGACATAGGGTATTCAGGTGTCACTCAGTTATAGGTACGAGGGCATGTAATTGTCTACCACTGAGACCTTTGCATGTGCGTAGCAGTCAGGGAGAGCTCTTAGGGTTTTTAAGGGCCTTCCTATATGCTCCTTAGTTTGGGATCAAGCCAGTCTGTCGTTTATTTATAAGTTCCAGCTATCTGCAACATCATCTGTGACATTATAAACCGCCATAACCGTCTTAAGCATGGATCCGGTTTCAGCCTTGATTGACCGCATGCAAGGTCTTTCTCTGGAGGTAGCTGATCTCCGTAAAACTGTGTCTCAGTTTCAGGTGACCGGTTCTGCTGGCGTTCATGGAGTTTGTTCCGAGCCTAAAATCTCACTTCCGGATACGTTCTCCGGGGGTAGTGAGAATTTTGTTCGCTTTAGAGAGGCTTGCAAACTCCATTTTCGCTTATGTCCCCATTCCTCTGGTGATGAGGAGCAGAGGGTGGGGATCATCATCTCGCTGCTCAGGGATAACGCTCAGTCTTGGGCCTTTTCGCTGCCGCCGGGGGCACGCCCCCTTCGATCAGTGGATGAATTTTTTGTAGCCCTGGGGCAGATATATGATGACCCGGATCGTATTGCTCTGGCTGAATCTAAACTGCGTCTTTTATGCCAGGGTAAACAGTCCGCAGAGATATATTGTTCTGAATTTCGGAGATGGGCAGCTGATACTGGTTGGAATGATGCTGCACTCCGAAGTCAATTCTGCCATGGTCTTTCTGAAAGACTGAAAGATGCATTTGCTTTTCATGAGAGACCACCGTCGTTAGAGTCTGCCATGTCTCTGGCTGTGCGTATTGACAGGCGTCTTAGAGAGAGAGAGGAGACAACTCTTTCCTGTCATATTCAGTCCAAGGACAGTGGGGCTGCCTCATTCAGTGCGCAGGGGTCTCAGTCTGTCTCAATCCCCTCTGAGGAGGAGGCCATGCAGCTGGGTTTGGTTGCCTCTGATAGTAGAGGATTCAGCTCTCAGAGGAGGGTATGTTTCTGTTGTGGGGGTGTAAATCATTTAGCTAATGTTTGCCCCTCTAGGAGGTTCATGGGGTTTTCTGAGGGTAATAAAAAGAAAAGTAAAAAGAAACCCTCTAAAAACTTTCCATTTGCTACTATTGGCAAGGTTGATGCAGAAATTGAAGATTTGCCGTTTGCTTGTAGTTCCCGTTTTCTCCTACCTGCCAGGGTGGCGCTAGAGAGCAAGAACTTTGTTTGTGAGATTTTTGTTGATAGTGGAGCTGCTGTCAATCTCATTGATAATCAATTTGCTACAACGCATGGTTTCCAGGTGTGCACTTTGGAAAAGGCTATACCTGTTTTTGCTATCGATTCCGCTCCACTTTCTCAAAGATCGTTAAAGGGCATAGTTCACAATATCCGTTTGACTGTGGGTGACACTCATGTTGAGGAGGTGTCATGTTTCGTCTTAAGCGGATTACCTACTCCTCTAGTGTTGGGGCTACCCTGGCTCACTAAACATAACCCCACCATTGATTGGCAAGCAAGGCAAATAAATGGTTGGAGTGAGTTTTGCAGAGAGAATTGCCTCACGGCATCTCTTTCAGAGGTTTCTACCAAGACTGTACCTTCTTTTCTCTCTGAATTTTCTGATGTGTTTTCCGAGAGTGGTGTCCAGGAGTTGCCCCCTCACCGGGAGTACGACTGTCCTATTAATCTCATCCCAGGCGCCAAACTGCCTAAATCACGATTATACAATCTCTCTCAACCTGAGAGAGTTGCCATGCGTACTTATATCTCTGAGAGCCTGAGAAAGGGACATATCAGACCCTCGAAGTCACCTGTTGCCGCTGTTTTTTTCTTTGTTAAGAAAAAAGATGCTTCTTTAAGACCTTGTCTGGATTTCAGGGAGCTTAACCGCATCACGATTCGTGACCCCTATCCGCTTCCTCTGATCCCGGACCTGTTTAACCAGATTGTTGGGGCTAAAGTTTTTTCTAAGTTGGATTTAAGAGGGGCATACAACCTAGTCAGGGTCAGGAAGGGGGACGAATGGAAGACGGCCTTCAATACCCCGGAGGGTCATTTTGAGAACTTGGTTATGCCCTTTGGTTTGATGAATGCTCCGGCCGTCTTCCAACATTTTGTGAACAGCATTTTTTATCATTTAATGGGGAAATTTGTACTGGTGTATCTAGATGACATTTTGATTTTTTCTCCTGATTTCAAGACCCATCGGGACCACCTATGTCAGGTCCTGCTGATTCTGCGGGAGAATAAATTGTACGCTAAACTGGAAAAATGTGTGTTTGCGGTTCCAGAGATTCAATTTCTTGGTTTTCTTCTCTCCGCTTCTGGTTTTCGGATGGACCCGGAGAAGGTCCGCGCTGTGCTTGATTGGGAGCTTCCTGAAAATCAGAAGGCGCTGATGCGGTTTTTGGGTTTTGCTA